>NMRB01002239.1:0-20621 GCA_002633025.1 Notospermus geniculatus
TTTCAAAAGGCTGTGATATGTACTAAGGTTTGTATAATTGTTTTATTTGAGGCAATGTGTGTTCATATGAATATGTGTCTGCTAAAAAATACCGATCACAACGGTTGTCATATCGGGTATACTAGCTACAGGCCCACTGCAGTCTCGACTCAACACTCTATAGACCATTCTCGACTTGGCAGATCTGCGCACTTTTGCCGAAATCTCAACCACAACCTCGATCTGAAACCTGCTGACGTGACGCCATCCATGATTCAGCAATGATCGAGTCTGACGCAACGTCTGCGACATCACTGTTGTGGGGTTGTCTGCGTTACCCGGTACATCATTCAGTTTCAGACCGAGGTTGTGGTTGAGATTTCGGCGGAAGTGCACAGATCTTTGTCGTTTACGTCAATTTGAGAACGGTCTATAGAGGCTATGCACGTGACGTCATCAGCCCGCGTGCTGCGATGTGACGCCATGTTGGATGGAACGTTCTGACATTCTGACACAGCGCATGTGACGGTCTGCTCCGTCCATTTTCCATCCAGCATGGCGGCATACCCATTGATGACGTCAGTGCATAGCCTCTATTGGAGATAACTTAGGAGAAAGGAAGAGGAAAGGTACTGCAGTTTGCCAGCCCTCAGGGCCAACAGCTTGGGATTTTTGATGATTCTGCCGTGGCCTGTAATACGTTTACTCAGATTCAGAACGACATCCCGTGCATTGCTGCTACTGCTGTTGCATAAACCGTTCACTGTGTCGTCAGTATTATCCCTTGCTTGGCTTTTATCATTCTTGTGCGTCGCACATCTTTCTTGTAGTAATCCTTAAAGATAGTCTCTTGTTGTCGGTATACATCTTGGCAGTGATACGTTTCCTCATGGGCATATTGAAATCTACGAATCAGTCCTGAACGTGACATTAGGGAGGTTTAGCACCTTTCCGACTCCGACTACATTTATGAGAATAATTACAGTCTGCTATGGACATCCTTGATAAAAACGAGATGTTTTAAATTCGTCAAACACCATAAATTGAAGGCAGAAAAATCTGGCCTTATAAATCGGAAGTGCGGATAAATAATGAACATTGAAGTCGTTATCCTAGTCGTTACGACTTGAAACACGACGATAATATTTGCGATTTATGTGCACTTCCGACTACGAGTCAAAATTATTCTGCCACAAAGTTATGGCATTTTACGATTTGCAAACGTCTATCAAATCGTTTTTATCAAGGATGTCCATAGCGGACTGCAATTCATTCTGGTAGTTGAAGCCATAGTCGGAAAGTTGCTAAACCTTGCTATTATTTCATATAGGCTACATTTCTATGTTGTGAATCTGAAAAATTCCCACAGAAGAGCAATTCAGATCTTCATCTCACAAAAGAATTTCAAGCAGTTCAGTTTTACCAATATAACTTGAAGTTGTCATGTTATACAAAGATTTTGGTAAAATCCATCCAATTGAAGGACAATGAGATACATGTAGTTTTGAAGCCCATGTCACCGGCCTTTTGAAATACCATCAGTTGAATGGTCAGGGTTCCCATAAATATATATATTTTTTCTTTTGACTTTCTAGGCTTTTAAAAATGTCCATTGAAAACTTGTAATGTTTTATGAAGTTCAAGGCTACTGCATTCTTGATGTTCTCCATATACATGTATTCTCCATTGATTGCTGAGCATTCACAAAATCCAAATGTGAGTAAAAAAAGTTGATTGCCGCATTTAGGGCACTGGAACTAATAGGTAAAACGGCACTGGTTGGATTTCAACTAAGTTCAGTTTTGTTACGTCCAATTTTTTAGCACCAAAACTTCGTGATTGTGGTATGATACGTAAAAGAAGTCTCCGAATTTCGCAAATTTTCGACCCCGGTCTTCCTCAGGCACTTTCTAGCAGATCTCAGAAGTAAATGAGGTAGATTTATAGATTACAGACATTTTTGGCTGTGCCCTCAATATTTACACAGCATTTGCAAAAATATTTCAGGGTACCGGTAATTTTTTTCACGGCCTCCCATCTTTCCACTTACCGGTAATACCTTCCAGCAATATTTCAGACTTCCATTTTGGCACTCCACTTTCAGTAATGGGATACAACGCAGGGAAGTTACCACTAGTATTAGCAGAAATCCATCACAGAAATGAAACGGTGAATTCTGTTGCAATGAGTTTTCCATTGATGGTGACGCTGAATGTCGAGACGAGAGATTTAAGAAGAACTCCTCAATTTTGTCTGCAGAGTCGATTCCTCCTTCTTAATCTTGGTTCCGAACGAAATCTGTGGCAACGGATTTCTGGTATTAGTGGATAGATTTTCCTAAAACTTGGGAACAGTTTTGGTAGCAAAATTTGTAGACAGTTGAAATCCACCCAATAGTTTTGCTCCAATGCCAGAAACGTTTTGGGCATTTACTACTTGTAACCACTTTGGACATTTGTGGGTGTGAAGTATATTAATACACAGTTGTGTTTGCTGTATCAATGAACAACACAACCACCTCATTACATAAGGCCTCCATAAACTTGTCCTGAATGCGTGTCACTGCGATTTTCAGATGTGCCCATTGTATGGAGGCACCACGATGAAAAATAAAATAAAAGGAATTACTGCCGAATGTAGCGTAAAATGCACAAGTGTGTGGATGCCTTTTGTATTTATATAAAGTATCCAGCAATAGATGTGAGCTGAATACCTCATCTCAAACTTGTCCTAGAATATTATGAATACTTTGTATATGTCGAGCTTATATCTGAAGTGAGATTTCTTAAGTTCTGCTTCTGAAACTTGTATAAAATTCTACCTGTCTATTGGTAATAGTCTATGCTTTTGGTGTCTATCATGTACTCCAAAAAAATTGTTCATAGTAAACAGGTAGTCGAATTTATTGGAAGGGAATTTTTCTTCCTTTTGGATTCAATATTTCAGACCGAGGTAAATTCATGAAATGTCCTTCCTGTCCCTCATTTTTGTGCTTAATTTAATACTTAGTGAGTGTAATTTTGATTGGCACATGAAAAATATGGATTTCCAGTATTATTGACCATATCAAAATCCTTTGACCAAATAAAAAAATGTGGTTCTGGTAGCACTATTGACCGACCCTATTTTCGGTGGCCAATACATGTATTGTTTCATTTGCAAAAATCTCAAATCCCGTGCAATAGGAGCTGTCAGTGAGTTGACCAATAGGAATCACTACGGCCCAATTCAATGCATATAGCGGACCCATTTATTCTCGATCGAGCACCAGTCACGTGGATTTTCGTGTGTATTGGTCCGCTAGAACTTTGCTGCCATCTTTTGGCTATACGCACGGCTGACTGCTCCTATTACCGGTACATTGCTTCTCTTCAAAATTTTTCGCTTTTGACAAAGGTAAGCCAATAAATAAACTAAAAAAGTTACCGAAATACAAAAATCCCTACCTTTCGACCCACCTCAGGAAGAAGTTTGTTATTGGAGCCACAACTATTGTTTTATTTGGCCTCAACATCTTAGATTGTCAAACAGTTTATCTGGCATAGTGTTATTGTTGCCCTGGTAGTCAGATAAAAAACTCCCTCATCCCTTCACGATGCAAGCTTTGCCCCTTTCCGGCCTAATATGGATGTGTCCCTTGATTCCAGTGATTTAATTTTGTCATATTACGCGAATTAAAAACCAACCTGTTACAGCAGCGGTCATATTCTGTTCACAAACACTGGCTGATTACTCAACAGTTGATTTGGCAGACCATATTGGAAGCTGATGCATATTAATGAGTCCAGGGTACTCGGCAGATGTCCAGCCATGCGCTAGTAAAAACACCCTGCGTTCAGATTACTTACGGTACTCATACATGTATCTGGACATTTTTCGAGGCGCCNGGAAGCTGATGCATATTAATGAGTCCAGGGTACTCGGCAGATGTTCCAGCTATGCGCTAGTAAAAACACCCTGCGTTCAGATTACTTACGGTACTCATATCTGGACATTTTTCGAGGCGTCCTGTACACAAAGCGTTGCATTTGAGAGAAATGGAAGCTAGGTGGCCTTTGATTGGCTGGATCATGTGATTGACAGATTGATCGGTAATTTGTTTTCACTTGTTGTAAATAGTTTTAATTAGATTGTTTCATTTTATATGTGTACAGTTTTTGATTGTGTTCACCCCTGTCTTGATACTTTTGTGCAGAAGGCTACGTCCATTCCGGTAACTACTGACCGATCCCTCTTTGAAAAAAAACATCAAGGAATTGAAACATACCTACTGGTTGTTTCATCTGTTTAGGCTAACTCTTTCAGTGCCAGAAAAACGGGTTTTAGACTGCTTTTCTCATCAAAATTTCAGGGGAAAAAATTCAGGCAGACACCCCAAATTGGCCTCAGAATGTTTGTTTCTACGTCTTCTTTCAAAAAAATAATCATGAAAACAGAATTTGTGGTGGGAACATTTCCAAAAATTTATCACAAAAACTATATTTTTTCGTAAAAAGGCCAATTTTTGCACCAAAATGAGGTGCAGCACAACCATCCAGTCTCCCCCAGTCCCAAACACCACACAATTCCACTGCCCACAGTGAGAGAGCCATATAGAACAGTATTAGAGATTGCCGAGACATCTGGTGTTCACCTGGTGAATTGAACTGTCCCAAAAATCGATGGACGGACGTACCAGTACATCTTTGGCACTCAAAGAGTTACTGGTAAATGTCATCTGTGGGCAGTTTATGGTTCTTTGGCTTGTGTGCAGCGATGGAGGGAGCGAGAGCAAAAAACCACTGAACACTTCAGGGTAGTTGTCTGGGTAGGCCTACTTCAGGGTTGTAGATATCCTCATGTTTCACCCTGTTCTACCGGATTTCAGGTACCGGTATCAACCTGATGCGACACAACTCTACTTACATTTGACACTGCTAAATTGTGTAGTGGTGTAGTGGTTCGGGCCTCAGACTAGCGGTCAGAGGGTCCCGGGTTCGAATCCCACTGGGCGTGAGACTTTGGGCAAGTCTCTTTGCCTCACTGGCCTCTCTCCACCCAGGTGTATAAATGGGTACCGGTCGGAAATGCTCGGATTGTAGCGCTGAATGAGCAGCTCATCTGAGTTCTACTGAAAGGTTTCAGGATAGACTGGGGTTAAAGTGTAAATTCGGATGACACCTCTACCGTTGTTGATATCAGGCTATAAACCCAAACTATAACTATAAACTATAATGTTGAGACGCTGTAGAGAAAAATAGACGAAGAGATTCTGAAATTTTGTCCGTGACTTCAACTTGGTGTTGTGTTCTTGCCAGTTTCTGCGAACTGAATTTTGCCTGTGGATTGGCAACAGGTCACCGTTGCAGGAATGGGTGTAGTACTGCTGTGGTTAGCATATTTCTTTTGTATATTTAGTACTGTGTATATAGGTAAGATTCAGTGTGTTCAGCTCTGAACAAAACTGAAACGGGAAAATTTCCTTGTTGATAGTGTGACGTATGAAGGGAGGTTTTGTTTAGTCTGGTTTTAGTTTAATCTGTTTGTCTAGAAGGTGACATTAGGTGTGAGATAACTTTCATGTGGCTCACTCTGACAAAGGTATATGTGACCAAGTCTGGCAAAACCGGGCCAAAGTTGCTGAACACCAGAGGGTCAATAGGTTATGTAGGGACTGTCATCACAATGAAAAGGGGACTCTCTGTTAGTGGCAAATAAAGCCTTAACGATTGTGCAAGAAAGGGCAGGTATGATCAAGGCCTATGTCACTCCCAGCGACTTTGGCCGGGTTTTCACAGACACGGTCACATATTATAACCAGTTGTGATACGGATTTCAGGGGCATGTAGCTTGCCAAGACCCTGCCTGATCCAGGTGGTCCGAGGACAGGATACCTGGGGAAGTAGGAAATATGGTAAAATTGCTAAGATACGTCTTATACTGTGATGAAAAATCACCCAGAAAGTGCTTAAATCCAGGATTGATGAACTAACTATGATGGAGTTAACTTTCCAAGTTTTCCAAGAACAGCAACCAATCATGTGGCGAACAAAGAACTAAATGCTCCTAATCGCAATGATCGCCATCTTGACCACTTCAACCATTTCACTACCACAGGCTGGTTTACTGGTCTGTGACGTCATGACTCTGCCGTGGCATCATGAATGTAATGCACTAGCATTGTGTACAAAAATGCACTACATGTTTGTGATGTTGTGATGACATAGAAATGCAGTGTTTGGTACTGAAGTGGTTAAATGCCGCTCAACAAGTTTTGAAATTTCCTTCTCTGTTTGAAGGGTTTAAAAACAATGTCTCTGCTTGTGGGAGGTCAATGAAACATCCCTAGAACAAAACAGAACATCTCTATTTCTGAGGGGAATTCTAGGTGTCTCAGTTCTGGGTTTGTACATTGCTGGCTGATTTGCATGTCACTTGTCCCCAGAATGATGTCTTCCTTTTCAATTTGTCAACTGTTAAACTGTAGGCCTAATTCAATGGTGTGTTGGTTACCGGTAGATTAAATCAGTTTTGTTGTGTGATAGGTGCAGTGATTAATTCATGACGTTCAAATTGACCGTGAACTTTTTGATCTGGGGCCGTATGCATAAAACATCTTAAGTGTAAAACTTCCCTTAAACTATTGTTCCAAACAAAAGATAAGGGAAATTTTACACTTAAGATGTTTTGTGCATACGGGCCCTGGACTCGTTGATTTTATTATACAGGGTGTCCCAGAAAATAGGTAATCCTGGCAAAAAGGGTTAATGTGATTAGACCATGCATTTTAACACTTTTGGCATTGCATCATAGTAAAGTGGGAGCTATGAGCTTTCCGTTGATGCCATTGTGACACCCATGCTGCTACAGATTTTACCTTAAATTTCCTGACTTCAGATACTTTTCAGTCTTCTAAAGATAAGAAGCATGATTGGTCTAAAGTGTAAGTTACAAAAATGACTGTTGACAGAGTTGATTGAGTTGTGCAGGATATTTTCCTGAAATTTCGGGGAGTTTTATTGCTGGTCTCTCTCCGCCTTACGTAGTCAAATATATTTCTTACCTAGGAAATTACGCAACCTATCCCACTACAGGTGTAGGATGTGTCCTCGTGTCTGGTTTGCGTCTGTTGGATACATTTGAAAGGATTTCAAACATCGATACTGCAGCTATCACACCATGATACAGTATTGGTTTGGCAAGCAGTTTCAATTTAACTTGGGCATTCCACGTTAAATTTGTTTGTATGTACATTGTTCAGTAAATGCTGGCTTCACCAATTGTTATGGTTCCATCTCAAGTAAGTTCATAGCAGACCAGGGACCTTGTTCGTAAAGCCTACATTGCTATATCGGCTTTGACAAAATGATAGACAAAGCAATGTCTGATGACATAAAAACCAAGGTGACCAAAGCTCAACATATGCGATGGCAACATGAGAGCGACTTTTGATCCACATGAGAATCTGTGTGAACACTTCCGTCACATGGTGTGAAGGCTTTGTGACATCATTTTGAAATCAAAGACGGAAATGCAGCATCATTTCAGAGCACTACTTGTATACCATGTTAGTGATGGTGTCTGGCTGTTGACAGTTCCATGACGTTGACTGCCATTGGGTAGGTCACAAGACGTTGTCAGTCGAAGTGTAAAGCCTTGTTCATACTTTGACGCACGACCATCTGCGACCGACGCACGATCAAATCTGAACGCCAACTTTGCGGGGTTGATTCATATTCCAGCCTACTTCAGCGACGGCGACTCGTTATGAAATGACTGAAGTAAATTACAGTCTCGTGATCGGACGCCAACCAAATCGCGTGACGGGTCGGCGTCGAACGCGAGATCGCATGATCGGTCACCGACGATGGGCGTGCGTCAAAGTATGAACTAGGCTTAAGCCTGCCTCTATGCCAACTTGACATTCAAACTTCTGGGGAACCTCTGCTCCGGTCAATGACTTCAGCACCAAGGTATGACAGACAAGAAGTAGATATCAGAGTGTTACCCCTGGATTATGCTTCACTTCGTGTCCCTGGTCTGTAGGTTGACTGTGGGATTGTTTGGGTTAATTGTTACAGGCCAAGCCAGCATATTTACAGGCCGTTTGCATCGTTCAAGCCTACACTTAGGTTGTTAACAAAACCAGCTCATAACGATCTGGTTGTAGGTTGTGCCAGACTGATTTAAAGCCGAGAGGCAGTTGTTTTTGTACAGACCCTGTATATAAAAACGTATTGTTCATATCTTATAAGTTATTATGTGATCACCTGAAAAACAATTGTGTACATTTTAGATTGTATGTAAGTAAACTTGATTGGACGATTGAAGTGATAGCAGAATTTTTTAAATTTTCAAGCGAGTAATGAATTTAATGATAGCGTATTTTATTAAGATGTGTTTGTACCAGTTCGATTCGAGATGCATGACTTCTGCATTTGTTGAATAATTACATTGCTGGCTGACAGACTTCTTCTTGTCTGAAGGACGTGTAACATCTGTAAATTTTGTCGCATTTGTGTTGGGGGAGAGCTCTAATGAACAAGGTTCACTGGTGAGAGAAAAGAAGTATCCGAGAGTGGGTCTGGCTACGTCAAAAGAAAGTGGAATTCCTGGATCTACCTGCCTCGGCATGTTAGTTCTAAAATTCTAAATTCTGTTATCGTACAATACGAAAAAAACAGATTTTGTGAATGATCATTCTCATCTTTTCTGTAAAATTTCGTAATCCAGAAAAACCTTTTCATTAGAAGTTCGCTCATTATTATTTGAACACGAATGTTTGAATACATAGCTATTTCAATTCTCAGTTGAACTGAAGGTGAATCAACATGTCAATGGACGATTCTGTTTAAAAATCTTTCTTCTATCTAGTTGTAATTCCTTCTGGATGGTGGCCTCATCCCAAAATTACAGATATTTACAGTACAATGCTTGTTTGCAGTTTTGCTAAAAATGCTGTAAAAACCAGTATCTGTAGTGGTTCAGTTTCAAGGGAACGGGTCGTCATTGGCAACCAAATGCAGCACTCCTCCCCAATGGTAAAAGGCAGTAATGCTACTCAGGATCAATGGGAGGATGCTTATTTGAAGGAACAGCAACACTGTACACTGCACTGTCCCTAGAAGTACAAGATAGAGCTATTACTTTGATTGGCAGTGCTCCCACTGATCACGAGAGATTATGCTGAGCACTGCTGTGTAGAGAATACGAATAGGTCGTTCAGAAATGTTGATCTTCACCATTCATCTGAGATTTCGTACCATTTGGTAAAAAAAAACATCATTCAGTCATGATGATTCACTGCATACATTTCCCGGCGTCTGCCGTTTTGACATAGAATGCTTTATACTGCAGTTTTGGAAGATACCAGAAATATTATATTCACGTATGCTGCAACATTCAGTTGTGTCCTGTTGTCTCATTACCCATATCAACATACCCAGTGTGTAAACTACAGTAATAAACAATAGACTGGTATTTTTATGCGTTATGTTTATTCTGAAATACCTTCATTCTGGGGAGCTTGAGCACTTGACAGCAGAATTTCTTTTGGGGCACAAAAATGTACTCAGGAATGCCATGAAATGACGTCACTGATTCCCCCTCATGGACTTGCTGAAGGACATGACAGGTATGGTGGCCTCAAGAAACCTATCGGTTTAGGGTCAAGAGGTCAATGTTCAAGGTCACCACAGCTGACTTTGTAGAAACATTTCACTATTTATGGGACATTTTGCAACTACCGGTATCTCGCTGTACTCGCCTGATTGTCACCAGATTTGAGGTGTACGTTTTAGGTATGGTGACCTATAGAAACCATCAAAGGTCAAGGTCTTTGACATTCCACTCTGTGACCTTTTGACCTCTGTCCAATGACTTTAGACCTGGAAATCTTGTCCAGGCCATTTCGTGCTCGACTTACAGAGTAGGAATTTTGTATTTGGATCTTCGTGAGTAGTGTGCGCTGTCATGATTTTATCCATGTTTGACCTTTGACCTCCATTCAGTGACATTTGACCTCTGCTCAGTGACTTGGATCTTGAAGATCTTTGTCAGGCCATTTAACACTCACTATTGGAGTATTATCATCAGGCTGAAGGGTAGTGGGGCCAATTTTTGTGGGGTCCAAGCAAAAAGGACAAAATTAAGCGGAAGACAGAAAGATTTTCCAAAAAGAGCTACAAGCTCGTCATTTAATTTTCCAAACAATGATGCATACAATTGGATCAAATAGCTAGTAAAAAACCCAAACCTTGTCCACAAAATAGACAACAGTGGTGTTTGAGTAACTAAACAAAACAGCAAGGCACTGGAATAGTTTGAACAATATTACTGCAGGAGCGCAATTGCCAATTCATTAGGCCTACAGCTACTCATCAAACATCCAGGGCACCCTGATTTTCGGACTCATCACCAGTGCTCTGACCCACAAACTTTGTGGGAAGTCAACTGTGCGACTGATGAAAACGGATGGGACCTCGGCATGCTCATCAAATAACACTGGGTGGTGTACATAACAGTAGGAGGAAACTGGAGCCCCAGCAAAAATAACATGCTGAGGAGAGGTCACCCTCTACCCCTTAAAGCCACTGCAACAAGCGGGGTCCAAATGTCTGACCTCATTGGTGGCAGGCATAATGTTTCCTCTGCACTTGGGAAACGACGGAATTTCAGAAATGACCGTGCAAGTAGCCGATACGCACGGTATCATGCACAGGGCACTTTCAGCTACACCTAGGTCAAAGTTGAGTTCTTATTTCTGAGGTAAAGTAGGGGTGGAGTGTTCCCAAAAGATTTTGTACGGATCCGGTGCCGGTGTACGCACTAAGTATAATTATGGAAAGACATTTCTGAAACAAAATTGGAATTCGTTGAATGAGGATTCAGAAGAAATAAGCAATTCCCACAAGGGAGCGCCCCTTTAATAACATATCTTTTCAGTGGAACATTAATTTCGATTTTGATGTTCAAAATGGTACATGGCAGTGTGAATATATGAATGTACAATGTTTGAGCCAATTTTTGGGAGTTCAAAAAATTTCCAGAGAAATATAGTTCCTTTCCAATCAAAAATTTCCTCATTTATGAAAATACTTTCCATGTAAACCACAACTTTAGATCAAATTTGCACCAATAACTTATAGTCATAATATATTACACCTTATATTTTTCATAATAATGATAATATTAATATTGACAACATGATTTTTTTTCTAAATACATGTAATTCTAGACATGGATGAAATATACACTGTGTGAAAGGATCCAGGGCCCATATTCATAAAACATTGCTTGGGTTATTAAAATTACTTGCTAAAGTGTCCAGTTTCATCAGGCCAATGTGCACAACTCATGAACTAGCAAACAACTAAGCTAGCAAGGTTTTATGAATATGGCCCTGGTTATCTTTACCAAGAGGAAGGCTTCTGCTTCTGCACTGAGCGAGACTTACTTTCACCAGTTATTCATGGCACTGCCATCTATATTTCCACGTACCTAAGTGCAGAAAATAGGCCTACCAAAGTATGGATATTGCCATCTTTGGCAGGCAAACGGTGTTTTCCACAAGTATTAAAGGTGCTACTCCACTAGACAGATTATGTCGACACTTTCTGTCAGCCAACTCTTGACAGAAATGTCAAACGTCTATCCACTTCAAATTAAAAAGTCTGCCACGAGTCATTTATTACCATATGATATAATCTTTCAATAATCCTTCCACTTGACAACAATAACTTCTGAGACAAACTTCCAAACATTTTTCTGCACTCTCGCAAGTAACTGTCGTCTCGTTATCCACTAGAGATTTTCTCTCGGACAGCAACTTCTAACAGTGAAAACTGTCTAGTGGAGTACCGCCTTACGACATGATAACCTTGAGGCAGGATCGCAAAAATCCATGAGATCTTTACAGGTTAACATTCAGCTACATCATGCTGACAATTCCTTTTCAAATATTAAACAAGCCAAGCACCTGAGGTAAAAAAGATAATTGTATAAGAACAAAAAAACTCTACCAACTGCTAAATGAAGCCTATGTCCCTAAATTCTCAATATAAGCTTTTACAAAAAAGCAATGCAATCATACTCTCATGTGGCAGGCGATATATGAATGGCAGAGCAGTGGTAGACCTTGGAGGAATAGACTCTATCACTCCAAAAGAGCGCAGCACCTGACGGGACAACGTCATGACGTCCCACACGTCATTTCTGAAAGCATGACGTGACTCGAAAAAAAATCTGGTTGACGTCGTGAAACAATCTGATTTTTTTCGTCTCGCCTCAAAACATCATGAATGACGTGCTGACGGGACGCTGTCCCGTCAGGTGCTGCACTCTTTTAGAGGAATATCCTGTATTATACTGACTCCTCCAAGGGTAGACGTACTGCTGTTTCAACAATGTAACTCTGTGAAATGAATTGATGTGTTGTGTTGTCATTTGGGCCTGCTTAAAGTGTCCCCACCAAAAACAATGTCAACAGCAATGTAGGGTGTTAAATCTGTCAAGCGGACAACAATGGCCGCCCTGAGTTTGAGATCCATAATTGTCAACTAGAATCTGGCCAAACTGTATATTATGGATTAAACTGTAGGGAGCAGCCATCCTTGGCCTATTTTTCCAAATTCTCATGTGCCAGACAGGATGAGAAGTTAGGCCACGCTTATTTTATTTGCTGGATTACGGACCCGCCGACCCTAAAAAATCAGTAAGTGAAAAAAAATTCCCGCCCTACCATTTTCAGCAGTCTTTTTCCCGCCGGCCCCAGCAAACACGAAAACAATTTTTCCCGCGCCGATTGTAAAATCCAGTTGAAAAATTCTGCAATTCCGCGCAGTCACTAAAAGCCTTCTGGTGTTTTACCACACACGCCCCATCCCATCGCTCCCAGCATGCCTTGCGCAGGAACGTGAACAGCCAAGATGGCTGACGGGGAAGATTTATACTTTTTTTTCCTCCCTACCGTACTTGCATTCTGAGGTAAAAATCCGTAATTCAAGAAATAAAATAAGCGTGGCCTTACTTAAAACGTGACAGTGGGTCATATGAATAAAGACTAGTTAATGCTTTTACTTGAATTTTGCAATCCAAATGTGCCAGGCAATGCTGTACAAATCTGAAGTAAAAGCATTTGCTAGTCTTTATTCATTTGACCCATTGACTACTTAAATTTCATAAGTCTTCTTGCTAGTAGAATCACTTCATGATGTATGATAAATACCAAAGTATGTATACAAATGTAGTTCTAAAATCAGTTCATTATTACAACACCTCTTTATACTTGAACAATCTATATTATACTGGACTACTATCGCCCTAGATTTTGTAACAGTGTAACAGGTGAATAATAACTAGCACCTAGGCCTACTGTCATCAAATACAGAATACGACTACGGTACTGTAAAGCTAGATAATTTCGTGGCTGGAAATGTTCGCGAATCAAGAATTATAGACATATTCGCGGCAGGATATTTTCGCGAGTCTCTGCCATTGTTTCAGTTTTTTTTCACGGTCTATATTTATCACTTGCATTTATTTATATTCGCGACAGGAAATTTTCGCGACTCATACACTCTCGCGAAAATTTCCTGCACGCGAAATTTTCCTGCTTTACAGTATATGTAAACAAAAATGGTATGACAAGGGAGTATTGTCTAAATTGTATAACCATAGATAGAATGTGTTCTTATACGTAGTGATTTTATACAGAATGTGCTCTTTATAAGTAGTGATTTTATACAGAATGTGCTCTTATAAGTAGTGATTTGATACATAGCGTGCTCTTACAAACAGTGACTTTGAAATACAAAAACAAGCTATTGATATACATGTTCATAGTGATTTTGAAAGACATTCTTTACGAGGCGGAAACAAAAATTCAAACCCTCTCACCGCTGAATGTAACTACATGTATGTTCTTACCAAACTTTTTTCAAGTCCTGCATTTGAACAGCAGGTTTTGAGTTCCCTTTCTGACAGACCCATCCACCCTTTCACTGCAAATTGGGCAATTCGTAACGGGTAAACAGTAGCAGATCAATGCACAGGCAATCGGACAGCCCTTGTTGATCATTCAGTGACATCCGACAGGTTTTCTAAGACCGCCTCACATTTACGAGTAATTTCGTGAGATCGAGCAAAATGTAGGGAAGCCTAATCTTAGAAGCCTTGTCAAACACCAGCACTTTCTGATGTAAACAAAGTTACATGTTGAATAATACATCACAGGTGATGCATTTCCAACTTACATGATTTAAAACCATAAACCATAGCACCGTGTAATATGTACCAAACGAACAACGGACATGGTGTACGTCCAGTAATTAAAGGGATACTCCACTCATTGTAAGCTTTTGAATTTTTATCAATCCATAGAGACTAATGCCATGAATTGTTATGTCACTAGTGTCAATAGGCTGATGACCTTTGTAGTGAATGAGCTAATATTGTGACTGCCTACGCCTATTGGTTGTTCCTTCATGAATGGTGGTGAGTTCTTATATAGCGCTTCATAGCGTATTACGCTCTCTAAGCGCTTCACACATTATTACCCCAGCCTATGATTCAGACACCTTTCTGTAGAAACCAAAGGGCAGCCACAATATAGCGCACACGATGGACATTTCAGGCCAGTTGAGAGTTACAGAGTGGCACAGCCGGGGATCGAACCCGCGACCTTCCGATCACAACCCTAACCATTATGCCACCGCGCATTGAGCACACATGACATCATGTGTGCTGTGCTATGGTCCCCTTGGGATTCAATTAAAATACTTAAAATGATGAGTTTGCTGATTTTTAAAAAATCTGACATGTTGCAGATATCAATGAATTTGAATGTATTAATGATATTTCAAAAATTCAAAATTTTACACAATGAGTCGAGTATCCCTTTAACAGATTTATGAAATGGACGTCGAACTGATGAGATGACTTGAAAGACAGATCAGACTTCGTATGGCGAGGGGTACTGAGGCAAGGACCTTCTCTTGTAATGGCAGGGTAGGAGCCAACGCCACGGCGGACCCTCTCCGCAGTGATCCTCGTAGATGTCTGCAACTGGTTTTGGTATAACTTTCCTGAAAAAGAAATCACTTCATGAGTTCATAGGAACAGGCCGTGGAGGGCCTTCAAAATAGAGTGGGACCTCTCGGTGAAGGACATACCTGAGAACCCCGCAGAGGCCAGGGAGACATCTGCCTACCAACGATACTGAAGTCCAGCCCTAATTGATCATTTCTATTCATTTTGCAGGGTCTCTGCCGGAAATTTTTTTGGGGTACTAATTTCTTTAAAATCAGCAAAACCCCCATGTAATTGAAGAAAATGGCCCTTTTCTGTTCTTTTGAGGGTCCTACCATAGTACCCTTAGTACCCTCTGGCGGAAACACTGTTTTGACCTGTGAAAAAGGTGAAATGGCCCCAAAGGAGACATCTGAACATCACGCAGTAGAACATGGGTCACTGATGGAAAATAACTTACAAGCCTACTGGAAATGGGTCCTGCAATGACTCTAATGTAGTCCGATTCTGAAAGAAGATAGAAACATCACGGACTGGTTGGTAGCGAAATGAAATGTGCCTTTGTAAGACCTTGCAATTACTCAATCTGAGGACATGTAAAAGGGGCTGTTCATTTTTGTCACTTGAGGAAACGAAAATTACAGGCCGCATATCTCTCACGAGTCCTTTACTAGTGTGTAAATGCTGTAGAATGACCGTAGAATATATGAATTGCGAATAGAATGTAATAATGCCCAGTCATGTGCAGGCGATCGTCGTTGGTAACGCAGGGGTAGATGGCGTAATTAGGTAGCCACAAGCTGTTGTCAGATTTCGTATTTCTGCATTCCATTGGGTTGCGCGAAGGCTGTGCTGGACTATACTTACGTAAAGAAAATTCAAATGATTCCCCAGCAGCATGGCAGCCATGGGACAAGACATCAGGACACCCATAACTATCACAGATATCATTATGCCGTAGTTATGCACCATGAACCACGATGTCTGCAATGAAACAAGGCCCTTAAGTTGAATATTGAATATTACTCAATCATGCAAAATTGATTCAATACATTTTCAATCATTTGCAATTTATTGTTAGTAAAAGTTAAGACATCTCCGAATTTTGCAATGGGGCTGTTCGATTGAGGAATCTGAGTTGTGATCCTTTAGATGAAATGGTCCATGGACCATGTGCTCACCTGTGTCAACGTACCAGAAGAACAAATGTAAAATCGAAATGCCATGATTACGGTCAAAATTTCAAGGTCAAAACATTCTAGCTTGAGAATTTTTGACATATGCCAAAGTCGATAGTGGCCAAGCCAAGAATCGAATCGGACCGAAACGTGGTGTCATAGGTCATCTGGCATAGGGGTGTATACGTACCAAGTTTCAGGTCAATAGCCCAAGCACTTGCGAAACGTGCCACCAAAAGGCAAAATTTTGAACTTTGACCTCTGTGACCTTGAAAAGTAGGTCAAACCAAAAATCCTTTATATATGTAATGTACCCTCAGCAGATTCACCTATGATAAAAATTTGGAGGTGATCCAGTCATTAGTTCAGGAGTTATTGCACTTTTCGTGTTTTGAGTTTCTGCCACCTGGTGGCCAAGCTAAGAGTCAAATCGGACCGAAACTTGGTGTCATAGGTCATCTGACATAGGGGTATATATGTACCAAGTTTCAGGCCAATAGCACCCACGGTTACGAAACGTGCCACCAAAAGGCAAAATTTTGACCTTTGACCTCTGTGACCTTGAAAAGTAGGTCAAACCAAAAATCCTTTATATATGTAATGTCCCCTCAGCAGATTCACCTATGATAAAAATTTGGAGGTGATCCAGTCATTAGTTCAGGAGTTATTGCACTTTTCATGTTTTGAGTTTCTGCCACCTGGTGGCCAAGCTGAGAGTGGAATCGGACCGAAACTTGGTGTAGTAGGTCATCTGACATAGGGGTATATATGTACCAAGTTTCAGGTCAATAGCACCCGCGGTTACGAAACGTGCCACCAAAAGGAAAAATTTCGAACTTTGACCTCTGTGACCTTGAAAAGTAGGTCAAATCAAAAACCCGTTATATATGTTATGTATCCTCATTAGATACACCTATGATAAAAATTTGGAGATGATCCTGTCATTAGTTCAGGAGTTATTGCACTTTTTTCTTTTTGTGTTTTCGGTTTTAGCCACCTGGTGGCCAAGCCAAGAATCGAATCGGACCGAAACTTAGTGTGGTAGGTCATCTGACCTAGAGGTGTATATGTACCAAGTTTTAGATCAATAGCTCCAGCGGTTACGAAACGTGCCCTGCTAACGGACAACGACGACGGACGACGGACACACAACCATTGTATAAGCTCACCACAGGTGAGCTAAAAATGGAGAGAGCTATGATGCTGCATATTGCAGCGATTATTCTGTACAGCACAACAAATAATCCCTGCAATTTGCAAGTGCATAGCTTTTTCCGTTTTCCCAAGAATCACAACTCAGAGTCCTCACATGATGAAAACGAACAGCCCGTTTTTTTCAACCCAAACCGGGGTCTTCCTCAGGAACGTTCCAGTACAGATCCCAGAAGTGAATTTCATTTTGTATGTCGTTTTTTGTGCTCTATGTTGGATATATGTATTATTCACAAAAAAATTCAACAATTCACTCACCTGGTCACAATGTACACATGGTTTGTAGACAAAGAAATGTAAAATGCCTAGGATGAGGGAAAGGCCGCTCAGGATGAAGGCGTAGAAAAGCAGCTGTATGAAGGCATAGTGATTCTCCTGGCCAACGCAATTATTGATCCTGAAAAATAAAATTACATGTTACCGGTACTTATTTCATTTTTGTGTCAAGTGCAGAATCTAATTTTTAGCGCATTGTTTTACCATACATTACAAATGCACATTTATACACAAACACAATCACTGTGCAAGGTGCTGAAGGGATTCAAGAATGAGCTCTAATTAAATTGATACTTAGACCAAAAAAATATATGTTCTGTTTCTGGTTTCATGATGAGAAGAAAACTGATGCGGTGATGCGGCTTTGAAGTCTTTTTACAAAAGTTTTTTATTTCATAAAATGTATTGTGTTTCTCTGTTGGAGGCCTTTAAAGGTTTGAAGTTGACACCGCTATTGTCTATCGGTTACCATTGTTGAAGTAGATAGAAATGATAAAGCAATTCCACTGATGATTTTCTGCAACTTGCTCGTTGTAACCTATTTTGTTCACACCAGATGCCGTTCAAAATGAAAAATGGCGTTCGTTCAAAATGAAAAATAAAAATCTTTTGACATACATGAGTTAGAGCTGACGCACGTGGCAACCAGAAACAGAACATTTATTTTTTTGGCCTTACCATGGGCAATGGTGATCCATTCTCATCACGCACTGCTTACACCTTCGACAATGGTGAGCACGCCGGGGTCGTTTCCGCTGACACACTTGACAAAATGTCCAATCTTTCTGATCTGAAAAGGGAACAAGTCGGTAACTGTGAATCTAAGACCTCAGTCTAAATACTGCTGAAATATTGCATTTTTCCTCAATGGTCTGGAGCTCTCTAAACTTACCATACAGATCCACCTCAGATCCAAGTGGAACCCTCCCTGGATTCAATGTTGACGCTTTGAATAAACACAAAATACAGTTGATGGACACAATGGAGTAGACTGGAAAGGAGAAAAATAATACAGGAAATGGAATTTTGGCCAGGGAAAATTGAGATCATTTTGTTACAACTGTTGCTACTTCATTGTGATGTTTTCACAACACAATATTCCAAATTTGCATGGATTACAGGAAGGTGTAGCAGGAGACTTGGTACCCCATTGAAAACACTAATTAAATGCCAAAGATTACAAGTACCACGCTGGGTACCCCATTGAAAACACTAATTAAATGCCAAAGATTACAAGTACCACGGATGTATTATTAAGCTTGACAATCATTTTTTAGGATTGCAACAATAAAAGTGCAAGGCAATTTTTTGTTTCCTGAAATATTTCACAAATGGACTCCAGAATAAGAATCATCATTCATTCCTTGAATGCATCAACACAATAATACCGTATTTATGCGTATTTAGGCACATGCGCTTATAAACGAAAATCGCTTGTTTTAAGGCCTTTTTCCCGCCTTCGTTTTGCCCAATTATAAGCACATGCGCTTATACTTTTCTGGAACATTAACCGCTTCTTTGGCGCCTTTTTCTGGCCACACATTTTGTCGGCTCAGTTCGTCGGCTCATTCTATACAAACGATAAAATAGGGCCTAGTCCATTGGTTGTGCCAACCTGCGATCCTTGTCTGCGATCGGCAAACTGACGAGATAGGTCAACATTGTAGACCAACTTGTTGAATGTTTGATGCGAACTGTATGAGATACACTTACGGCCGCCGTACGACACTAATAAAATGGATGTTCTTTTTGGAGTCATTGGTCACATCACTTTTTGTTCTAATTTAAGCGCACTGTGCTTATATTCGAATTTTAGCACACGTCGATTATAAGCGCAGTGTGCTAAAATACGCATAAATACGGTACTCACTAATGATAAAGACTAGAGATATTTTTCCCTCGTGGTAATTGGGAATCAGTACAACATTCATGGTCATAGTTGTATTGTACGCCCAATATAGCACAATGATGTTCATCTGGATGAACCCTTGAATATCCCAGACAAAATGAAGACGTCCCAACAACGGACACTTCCGGATGATGATCTTATCCGAGTATTTCTGCATTCTTGGATTTATGGACGACCTGAAAAATAAGATAGTTATTATAGCTAAAGCTACCATTTGTTCTCAGAGCATAGCGCCTTTGATTTTAAAAATTAAATTAAGGCGGCCCAGCACTAATATACGTGTAGGCCTAAATTGCTGATGTCGTCCTATGACATGACACAACCTGACATAGCCAAGGCGGCAAGGGTAACGACGCGAACATGCAAATGAAAAGATCCACTCTGTTGCATCATATTTTACTGGGCTCAAGTCTGGATTGACCTGGAAACAAAAAAATTATTTACCAACAGAACCCCCTGAATTTTCATACTACGTGTATACTGAAGTAGGCCTATAAGATTTCTTGATGTTGTTACTCCATGGCACACAATGGAAATCCTATTGTACTACAATAATGCGGCTTATTCCGTCAATCGATGACCTTCTTTTGGGTAGCTACTGATCGGGGATTCTAAACTTGTTCCGAAGGAATATTGCAGGTGTTTGTTTCCCACTTCAAATTAGGCTAGGCCTACATTAAACTCAATAGGCCTTATCGCACCTAGCACATGGCCAATCAGCATAAATCAGCGAAGCGGAAAAGGCCCAACCATCAGCGCCCCCGCAGTACATTCACAATGCATCGCCCTGTGCATGGCGTGCATTTTTTGTCAACATTGGCCAATAAAAGTCACTTCCAAAAGCCTGATGTGCCTAAACTTACTAGCTATGTGGGCGGCGGTATAAAGTGATTCAAGTGGATCAATTATTGACCACTGATCGTCTTCGCGATCGCCAAAAATCGATGATTAGTCCATGTAAACAACGCCAAAACATTATCATATTATCGTGCAACCCCACGCTGATTGGTCAATAACTGACACGTGAGGGCCACCATGATGATAACATCATGACATGTGCT
>NMRB01002239.1:20948-35963 GCA_002633025.1 Notospermus geniculatus
GTATTTGCGCATCCTCAAATTACAACTGCAGAGACGAGAAAGATAAAAGGTACCTGTCACAAAAATCCTGATTTGATCACAAGTCGCCTTCCTATGCCAATATCCATCGGAAGTGATGGGTATTCATATCCCAATGAACAAGCCCATATGGGCCCCACATATAGTTGAAGATATGGGCCCCATGCCCGGGGCCCCATGTGGGCATGCACCCCCCGGATGCACCCAAGAAAAATACGGGTCCCATTTTTTGCCCAGATACATATGGGGCCCAGCTTGGAGCCATACTACCATATGGGCCCCAGATGGGCCCCACATGTACCTGGGCACAAAAATATGGGACCCATATTTTTCTTGGGTGCATCAGGGGTGCATGCCCACATGGGGCCCATATCTTCAACTATATGTGGGGCCCATATGGGCTTGTTCATCGGGATATGAATATCCTTCACTTCCGATGGATATTGGCATAGGAAGGCGACTTGTGATCAAATCAGGATTTTTGTGACAGGTACCTTTTATCTTTCTCGTCTCTGCAGTTGTAATTTGAGGATGCGCAAATATGTGATTAAATGCGCAGGACCGTTTTTTGACAGTGTTGAAAGTACCGCCCCTCGATCGGACGATTTTCGGCCAATTGGCCAACGTCATATTTACACGCTGTTGTTCAATTGACCGACGCAGTTCGATTGGCGGCCACTGGCGATCGGTAGATTGAAATGCGCGCCATTCCTTCGAGCTGCGCAGTTCAATTGACCGATAACTGGCGATCGGGCGAAAATTCCTGACTGGTCAGCTGATTTCAAGAAACTGCCCCAATTTCCTGGCTGTTTATACGGTTAATAATGGTAAAATCGGTCTCTTTGTGGAGGTGAATTGCAAGAGTGGAGTACAATAAACTTGTCGACCATGGCTTTAGAGGCTACCAGTTGTAAGTTGGCCGATTAATTATCATTAAATTTTGACAAAACTCAACATGACACTGACAGCAACACAGTACACACTGCACTCACTGCACACACTGGCCCACTGCCATGACTGCAGTGCATGTATGCATGCCAACATGGCATGCAAAGAAGCATGACATTTTTCCATCATATCTATGTCATATGATCTCATCATTAATCGGGTGGGTAGAACTTTAGAATCCCTGGTCAGAAGAAGTGGCACACAATGGAAATCCTATTGTACAATCGTAACAACAAAAATGCGGCTTCCGTCCGTCATCACGCGCGTCATCTCAATCGATGACCGTCCGTCCAGGCAGGGATTAGGCTAGCACGGTAGGCCTAGTAAGTCGTTCCGCATTATGCCTAGAGCCTAAGGCCCCTACTCATGTACTGTAACCTAGCGTAGGCCTCCGCTCCAGACTACAAGCTGGCTAGGTGGTTCAGATCACGAGAATAGATCAGTTCTTGGGAATCATGAGATGATCTCGACCCTCAAAAATGCAGATGCCCCACCCTAGCTATTACAGTAAAGTTCTTTTTAAAGATAATTTCATTTTACATCATTCTCTTTCCAGGTGGCTACCGATTTCTGGTGTTGTTTTTCAACTGCCTGTTGACATTCGGCTCTTATTTCTGTTTTGATATGCCCAGCGTTCTACAAACAGAATTTCAGGGGGTTAGTAATTTTTCAAAACTTGCCAAAGGAATGTGTGGTGAAATCACACCAGAATTAAATCAGTAAAATGTGAGCAAATGAGAGTTTTTTTTAATGCATTGTCTGGAAGGATGACATAGATGTACTGGGATGCATTTTGCTGAGTCTTGAGTCTGACTAAGTTGGATGTAAATAGTTTTGCTCATTGAATCAATCAATGAATGATCTACCCCGTGTCTTGAAAAGGTGACTGTGAGTCAACACAGCTCTAGAGTTTTTGAAGCTTATCACATCCCTATCTGTTTCTACTAATTTCTTTGATAATAGAAGATTCATTTTTACCTTTCAGAATATTACATGTGCAGCCAATAACGTCTCAAACAGTACAAATGCTAGTAGTGCCCATAATCATTCCTTGGACTGCTGTTCTGATTGCCTTGGCATGACGGCTGATGAATACAATCTGTTGTATGCTATTTATGCTTGGACGTGAGTTTCACAGGCTTGGCACCATATTTTTGGGCTGTTTTTGTAAAATTGGGCCTCTTTAAACTTTTTATGTGAAAATCAACATTTCCTTCTTTATTTCAGAAATGCTGTAGTTGTCATCGCTGCTGGTTTCCTGATTGATAAACTTGGAAATCGATGTAAGTTGCACTGGTATCATAAAACCCCCTCCCAAATTTGTAATAAGTTTTATGAACATTAAGTCCATGCTAAGCAGAAAGTTTTGCAAACTCAGCTGACAAAAGCTAGACTCAGGACCCAGTCAGTTTACCGACTCGTCAGCGGGTGGAGCAATAAACCAACTGCGTGTCTAACAAAAGTAGGGATGCTTTCATGCTGAGAGATTCACCGGATGCTGTTTTCAATGTGACTTTTGTTTTCACTATTTGAAATGTTGTTTTTCAAATTTCAGTTGGTGTTTTCCTGTTCTCCTTTCTCTGCGTACTTGGCTCATCCACATTCGCTCTCGGCGCATTATTCAGGGGAACATCGGCTCTTTTGCCAGTCATGCTGATCGGACGTCTTCTCTTTGGATCGGGCAATGGATCACTTACGAGTAAGTTGAGTGAGAAGACATGACTTTTTGGGCCGTATGCACCAAACGAAGATTATCTTGAACTCAGGTTGAGCCACAACTTTTCAATTGATCAGGTTTGCCAGGGCATGATGTGACATTGGAAAATTTGTGGCTCAGCCTGAGTTCAAGATAATCTTCGCTTGGTGCGTATGGGTCTTCAAGCACAGAGCTTCATCCTGCTGTTGTGTTCTTCAAGGGGAACTGGTGGAGGGATGTAAGGGCAAGCAAAAAAATTTTTAGTTTATCGTCCGAGTGGTTCTTGAAAATTGGCAAGGGGGGGGCACTTTTTATTTTTATTTTTTATTTTACTTTGGTATGAAGAAATTACAAAATCAGCTCCTCCTGAACATGTTATGTCACCAAAAAGGTTCACAGTTCACTTACATTTTGTAAATGGTTATTGAAAACGCTGAAAATGCATGTAGAGCATGCTTTGGAAACTGTTGTTTACAGACCTACCGCTTGGCGGCGCTGTGATACGCGGCACGGCACGAAATTCACACTGATAAAAAATAAAAAGAAATTTTGCACGGCGCTGAAAATTGGCGTGGGCGGAGGACGATAAACTAACGATTTTTTTTGCTTGCCCTAAGATTATGACGTGTGTTCTCATCCCATCCTCTTTGCTTCAGTTGTGCAGAACAGGATCACTGCATTTTGGTTTAAAGATAAAGAGCTGGCTCTTGCCTTTGGGATGACACTTGCATTTTCGAGACTTGGAAGCGTGCTGAATTTCTTTTTGACACAAAATATAGAGCAGGTCATAGGGTTACAGTGGACGCTGTGGTTTGGTAAGTACATGTTCTTGGGGGGGGGGGGTCACATTTNATCCAAAATAAAATGGACTGGGAATGAAAGTGAAAAATCTTGAGGCTTTGAACGACTGTCTCTTGTACATGTACTTTGGTGACATCACAGGGCGAGAAAAAGATTGCACTAGGGATTGAAAAGTTGAGAAATTCCTAGCTTGCACTGAGGATAGAAATTATCAGCCACATTTTCTGTTGTAGTAAAAACCATATGCAAGGAATTTACCGCTATCACCCTTTTTCGCATGGACTTCTTCTGCAAACCTAGAACAGCCCCTGAAATTAAGCAGTTCAACTCAGAAATCTTGTCCCATTATTTAGATACATGTACCCGTTATTTCAGGTGCTATATTGTGTGGCCTCGGCTTTATATCTGCCATAGTTGTGAGTGTTCTGGATGGTTGGGGTATGAAGCAACTGGGACAGGATGACGGCATCAAAGTGGAGTCGAAGAGAATGGTAGGTGTCAGGCTCACAATCTGAGGGAGGGGTGCAATTTCCAGAAATATTTGAATGACAGTTTGTGATTTTGAGAACTAGGGACAATTATTGGCAATGATTTCCAATATTCCTTGCAACTACATTAGTGTAGTTGTAGAAATGTAAATAATATGCGAGTTGTCACTTGTAATTTGTATCATGTACGGCCATCTTAGTTGGCGTAGCTGTATCAACTGTGACCGACTCCACTCGGGCCGCGGTCCTCTCCATTTCAATCTAACGTGTCTTCGGTGACGTCGCGTCACTCGTTCCGTTGCGGTGTTGTGGTTCAAAATGTTGTCTCCAATTCAGAGTCCGTCGGTCAAAGAGAAAAGCTGTATTTGTAAATCTGAGAGTCCGAGTTGTTCTTTTATCGTTTGGATCGTAACATAGTTCTGGTTCAAAGACATCCTGAGTGATCTCAAACCCTGGATGGTAGTGAAATGGCTAAGCAACCTTGCGGTGCATCCTGGATGCACCGCAAGGTTGCTTAGCCATTTCACCACCATAGTCCAGTTTTTCAGTCCATGACGGCGTGATGCAATCATGGCGTCACATGCGTAGTGCACTAGTGTCGCCTACTAATGTCGCCTATAATAACGCAACATTTGGTACTGAATCTGAAGTGATGAAAAAGGATGAAAATTTGTCTCTGTCGTGTTGGTTTAAATATTTGCCAAACTTCTATATTGCAGAGAATTACAGACATACGACACTTCAACGCTAGCTTCTGGTTGCTAGTCTTTGCCATTATGTTCTTCTACAATGGAGTGTTCCCGTTCGTAGCAGATGCGAGCAAATTCATCCAGGATAAGTACGATATTGACAAGACGCCATCTTCATACCTCGCTGGAGCAGCATATGACGTGTCCATGGTCCTGTCTCCATTCCTTGGTGGAGTGATCGTAAGTGGGATTTTCATTGTGTCAAACTGTCAATCTGCCTGGTAAGGGTTTGCAACGCTAGGGCACTTCAGGTGCAGTTTCGATACAATATTGAATCAGGAGCATTATTAACTCTGTAGACAACACTGGGCAAGGTTAGTTTAGTAGAGCAGAAGGAAACAGGAGTGCCCGGAGAAAACATCAGCTGTCAATGCGTGATCTCTAGTAGAGATCCTACATCCTCATTCACTAATGGGATCTCTACTAGAAAGTGCCCGAGGAAGACCCCGGTTGGGGTCAAAAATTTGCGAAATTCGGAGACGACTTTTGTGTGTCGTTCTTTGTGCTTTATCATACTTTAGATGAAGATGTATGTTTCCTGTTTTTAGGACATTTTCGGCAAGCGGGGAATCCTAGCCTTTATTTGTGCAGTCCTGACGCTTCCTGTATTTGGCCTCCTTGCATTTTCCTACGTCTATCCTCTGGTATCCATCATCTGGCTGGGAATTACTTATTCATTTGCAGCTGTAAGTATCTTTTATATTCATTAAGCTGGAGACACATACCAGCATTTATCGCATGCGATTGTCGTGTCCGTTTATTGCATGCGATGAACAGACGTGAACAATGCGACGACCATGACACATACAAGCGTCAAATTGATGAAAACTTTTTGCTGCCATGCACGCGGCATAGTTGAAGTGAGGGCTTTCCCAATTTTACGTCATAAAATGGAATCCCGCTGCATTTAACGCATCCGTTTATCACAAAAATCAAGCAATGTTCAAAAACTGCCATCAAGGGACACGGTAAAGGAAACTGATAATCATTGCCGGAGGTATGTGACACAGACATTGACAATGGTTAACCATGTCNTGTCAGAAGTTGCTGTCTGAGAGAAAATCTCTAGTGGATAACGAAACGACAGTACTTCCGAGAGTGCAGAAAAATTTTCGGAAGTTTGTCTCAGAAGTTACTGCTGTCAAGTGGAAGGATTATTGAAAGATTATGTCATATACAGTAGTAATAAATGACTCGTAGCAGACTTTTTAATTTGATAGACGTTTGACATTTCTGTCGAGAGTTGGCTGACAGAAAGTGTCGACATAATCTGTCAAGTGGAGTAGCGCCTTTAGACTCTGCTGATCAACAACACTGATTGTTCAAACGAGAGGTTTTTGGGCACAGCTCATCAAGTGTCACACTGCCTTGACGGTCTCCCTGATAACGCATTAATTTCATCAACTATAGGCTGAGCACATGGCATGAGAAAGCCACAATACTGCAAAAACTGAAAATCTGTCAGTATCCAGCTTTTCTGCCAAATCTACGCACCTGCTTGTTCCTTTCGGACATGTGAAAGGTTTGCCAATCTCAAAGTCGATTCCAAGTGAAATTGCAGTACAAATGCATCATGGCAATGACGCTGTAGCAGGATTCGGTTATTTTATTGAACCCATGCAAAAAAGCTCTGGCACTGAACTGATTGATTGAACTTCAATATAACTACATGTTCATGTAGGCCTACCTCCTAATTGCATTAAGATTGTGTCCTTCGTTTACTAACATTCTCTGTCCATTTCAGCCTCATTAAAAAGGAAACTCTCCTTCGATGGGAATATGTGATGATCTTCCTCCTTGCCAATACAGTAGCCTGTGTGCTCACGACAGTTGCTCTAAACATTGTTGATAGGAGAAGGGTATGTTCCGGTTAAAGGGTCATGTTATTGCCACTTTTAGTTGATAGCTGGTGCCACCGGCACTACTTGCATCATTCTCCAATACTGTCGGTTTCACCCCTGTGTTGGAGAATGTATGTACGATTACGATACAATGCATACGTGGATATCATAGGAACGAGAGTTACTCTACATGGGGTGAGTTTGATAAGCGGTAGTTTAACAAGATTGTCAATAAGAGGTCTCCCTTAACTATGGTATGTCTTTAGCGCAGGAATACTCTGCCCCTTTAAGTTCAATGCAGCCTAAAGGCAATCCATGGGAATGTGAAACGCGACATTTGAGATGAATTTATGGTTTCCCTTTACTGCCCAACTGATCCGCATGGCTGTTCCAGTTCAGTGGCAATTACAGAGTTAGTTTGTAGTCTAGTCGCAATCTGGGCGTTTGTAGTCTAGTTGCAATCTGGGCAACCTTCAAATACAGTGTGGACCAGGCATAATAGTAACTCAGCATTTGAGTGTTTTGATCAACCTCTAAAAAATTTCATAGTATAAATACATGTAATTTCGCAAATTTTCGACCCCAACCGGGTTCTTCCTCAGCCACTTTTTAGTACAGAGCCCAGAAGTGAATGGGGTCTCTACTAGAAAGTCCCTGAGGAAGACCCCGGTTGGGGTCGAAAATTTGTGAAATTTGGAAATGACTTTACTTATACTATCATTTTGTGTGTTGCTTTTGTGCTTTATGTTGGATATCTAAAAAATTTCAGGGTGGAACACTGAACCAGAGCAGAAAACAGAAGATACAAGCAAGAATGGAGAGTTTAGCCAAGGATATGGATGAGGATGATGAGCGAACTCCGATTCTTCAATCTGCTCATCTTCCACCACCATCCGATAGAACAAGTATAAATGCGTAGATACACGTGGAGAAATGAAGAGATGAATGGTGCTTTATTAACCCTTTCTCCGCCACGGTGCATTTTGTCAAATGTCTACCAGGAGTACTAAAAACCCCACCAGATAGTTGTTCGTTGGAAATTTTGCCCCGAGCCGTTCCCAGTGAATACCTATGTGATAGAGTTCCCGTAAGATTTCAGAATGATTTACGGGTACATTTTTCTCTTTTGGCCAAAACGTAGCTGAGAGTGGAAGGGTTAAAGATAGTTGACAGGTATAGCTGCTGTGAGCGTATTGCTCAGCAACAAATACGCAGTAGTATTTATAATTATTGCAGAATATCATGCTTGCTATAAAGTAGTACATTACTATGACAAATATTAGACCACCGGTAGGCCTAGTGTATTTCCTCTGTAAAATTGAAATTTGTTCATTTTCACTTTTGTGCTAGTGATAGAAAATAATGGGAAGGATGTGGTGTGGAAGATGTCTGAGCAGCCGCATGGCTGGTCCAGTTCAGTGGCTATTACAGAGTTAGCTTATAGTCTAGTTGCAATCTGGACACCCATGCAGGGGCGGATCCACAATTTGGGAAAAGAGGGGGTATCCTGTGCTACTAAACATTGAAATCTGTGGTGGATTTCAAAGATTTGCTCCATATTCCAGAGTTTCACAGTTGATTTTACAGATTTGTTTGCCAAAGGGGGGCACGTGCCCCCGTGTGCCCCCCTTGGATCCGCGCCTGGCAGTTCGCGCTTTGTCAGTTGGAAGAATAAGTTCCTTGACATTGTAAGTAACAACATGTGAGGTGGTGTAGGAAAACCCGTCGGATGTCGCTGAATGATCAACAAGGGCTGTCAGATTGCCTGACAGTGTGTTGATCTGCTGCTGTTTACCTGTTATGAAGTACATTTCAGCTATTGAAATGTGCGGGTTCACATAGGCCACTATCCCAAATGTGACATCCGATGGGTTTCCTAGACTGTCTCACAAATACTCATGGTTCATTTGCTTTCTTACTTTAAAATGCCAGCGGTAACTATCATGGACATGGGATTCCGATTTTGCCAATAGTTCCCAGATCATTTTGTTCGGGACGGGGCCAAAGATTTTCGTGTTGGAAATTTCTGATAAATTTTTGGGGATGAAAATCATGGAAAGTGTCCCAATAATTGTGTGGTGGTCCAGGAAAACCCGGCAGATGTCAACAAGGGCTGTCAGATTGCCTGTGCATTGATCTATCCTACTAGGCCAACTGTTTACCTGTTACGTAGTACATCTTAGCTATTGAAATGTGTAGGTTCACCAAGGCCATTAACACTTTCCTCAAATGCGACATCCGCCGCGTTTTCCTAGACTGCCACACACAAGATGGTAGTTTATTAAGGTGAGACATCTTGGGGGGGAGGGGAGAGGGTACACTTGAGTACATGTACCTGGTAACTGGAGAGGTATTGACCTCTACATGTATATAAACCTATTGCCTGGAAAGTGCTGCCACTTGTAATGTGCAATATTACTCATGGTACTTCGCAGTCATCTGCATGTTTGGGGACTGTGTAATAACTCATTTGTGACCCTCCACTGCAAAACTAGTCATCAGTCCCAACATATTCCTCAATTTCAGTATTGTCTATCTGTCTTTTGTGAAGTCTGAGTGATTCTATTTCTGTCTTTATCTCCCAGTGTCATTAGGTCAGTATGTTTAGGCTCATTTTCTGTGGTTTTGTAGCAGAGGGTCACATTTGTAATGTCTGAGATCACAAAGAGTTGGCCATTCAGATGCATGTAGTGACATAATAATAATAATAATGGAGTTCTTATATAGCACATTCCCAGTAACTGCTCAATGCACTTTACATTATTGTTACCCCAGCTATAGGCCTGTTCATTCCAATTTCATATCTCCACTCCTCGGGGAGTACTACAGTCCCGGCAGCCGATTTCAGCACTCTTGGACTAACATTCACATAGTCCATCACTACCAACCAGGTACCCCTTTTACACCTGGGTGGGGTGAGGCAAAGTGACTTGCTCAAGGTCACAAGCGAGCATGGTTTTTTTCTTGGTCAGGACTGGGAATCGAACCCGGGACCCTCGCTAACCACTAGACCACACTGCTCCTTGAATACATACTCTACTTTCATCGATTTAAGACCGGTTCATTATAAGTGCCTGTGACCGCCCCCGTGCAGCACAGCGTGAATAGGCCCACGGCCCCTTGTTGTTCATTGGCGCACATTTTCTACTCGTGCTGGTGGGCTGAAAGTGACTCGTGGTTGTCAGTACGGATAAACAGATTGCTATTTGTGGTTTAAATCTGTGTACCGTGCGATTGATTAATTTTCCGTTGGGTTTTGTCGTTCCGGGACCATGACGTAACCACCAGGCTAGGGTAATTCACAGAAATGCTCAACAAATAACACCTGTATAGGCCAACTGATGGGCCTAGTTATCCGTGCTAGTCGTTGCAATACCCACGGTCAGTGAGTGCGGTAGGCCTACTCATTCGGCATCGGTTATCCAGGCATTGCTTACGAATTGTGATGTAAACATAGCACACAGGGGCAGGCTACACGTCAATCATACATGGTCAGCTCTATTCATGGATTCGAACCATGAGGTCAAAGTTATACAGAATGGGCGTGGCTTGAATATCCAGAATCGGTCTTAAATCGATGAAAGTAGAGTATATTGTCTACCGGTACTTGTATAAAAACACCAGATGATACTTTTGGAAAGATCACATCCTCCGGGAATGCTACCATCATGCTTGAAGGTAATAGATTTGAATTTGAAATGATGTGCATTTGATCCTCACATGAATGAAAAAATGTCCACTACATGTTCACATCTTTCAGATTGAAAGGGTTAATGGCTGATATGTTTGGGATGTGCACTTTTTCAAGTCTTTTTTGCACAAATATTTGGAGAACGCACACTTAACTTCAATCACGTTTTCTCACTTTGTTTAAATTGTAAATTCTACTTTGTCCAGTTTCATGCTTTGATTTCAATATCATTGTGACCCTCTCTGTATACCAATAGCAATATGTTTGTAGAATAAACTTTCAATTATGTTTGTATTCATCCGTTATTCTACATGTACTAAAGGAAATCAAGCTGTTATGTTCCAATTTGTATGTAATGGAACTGCTTGCTTGCATACATACAATATGTGACTGGGTCCCTAAAAACCCAGCAAGTCGCTGGGAGTGACATAGGCCTTGATCATACCTGTCCTTTGTTGCACAATCGATAAGGCTTTATTTGCCACTACAGACCATCGTTTTTTCATTGTGATCAGACTCCCTACATAACCTATTAACCCTGTGATGTTCAGCGACCTTGACCAGGTCTTGTCAGACTTGGTCACATATAACGAATCAATTAAACAAAAGCCTCAGTGAGTGGTTTAAACCTTTATTTTTCAGCAAACACACACTGCTCCTAAGCTTCAAACCTCAGAAACTCTTAATTTCAGAAACAGGTACTTGTTGAAATGTTCCATTTCAGAGATTCCCACAAAACCTTTGATAAATTGATGACACAAATGCAAGATATAGGCCTTGTCAAGAATTTTTAACCGTAACTTTCTGTAACCTGTTGCACATATCAGATGCTTTCTCTTTTCTGTCCTCAATTTTTGCAATCCTTGATCCGAACTGAATTGCCCTCTTGGGCAAAATGGCTGTCTTGTGCAATCCTAAAAGTTCTGCACACTGTCGCAGGAGAATCTTCTCTCCGAAACCTCTCTCGAGATGCAAGTCGGCCTTGTGCCAAACTGGTAATGAATTCAGGAACGAGACCACATTCTCGTCCAGAAATGGGAAGCGCGATTCCTTGCCGTGATCCGTGATGATTCTGTAACGGGATATTTTGAAGGAGATTAATTATTAGGAAAAAAAATTGAAGAACTGAGCATCAAACATAGCATTACCAAATCTAAAGACACTGGGCAAATTCATGTACAGCAGGACAAAACCAGAGTGCCTGAAGGCAATCTCTGCTGTCAAAAAAGCTTCCCTCTTATATGGAGAAGGGGGATTGGGGTTTGGCAGCCTGTATCCTCAGAAGTGACAGGTGCTGATGTTTCCACTGTGTGCCACCAGTTAGAGAACCAGATAATGAGAATGTCTCACTCCACACCTGTAATGGGATAGGTGTTGTGACTTCCCAGGTACCGGCAAGAGTGGGTGATATATTCTTGGTACTGGTAATAGATAACATTTGTTTCCAGTGAACTAAACTGACAGCTTTCCTACAATTCACACCCAAACTTAATCATTCAAACTAAGCTCACAGCTGTACAGAATGAGTCCGGAGCTAAGGTTTTACCTATCATCTCTTCCTAAATTTCTCCCTGAAATTCTGTTTATTTCCATCCGCAGTTCTTCGGCCAAACCTGGCCAACCTCTCATCCTGAATGCATTTCTATGCCTTGAATAACCAGCAAGTTGTTCGTCGGCACCCATACCAACCAAAACGACCTGTGGAAACAGAAAAACAGAATGAAACACTGGTGCTTTTTCGAATTTTTTAAACGAGATATACCGGTAGTTACTGGGCAGTTCTACATAGGGAAGAGTGACGAAAGACTGGCACATAGTCCAGCTGCTCTCGTTTACTGCTACCATCTGTCTAAAGTTTCTGAAATGTTATTTTTCGAGGAGAATTTCTTTTTCTCTGCTTATACATGTATGTATTTTTTGGGAACAGCAAGATCCCAAAATGGTCTTTTCAAAGACACGGTACAGTGTGCACTACTACTGTCAACCTGCAGTGATGTACGTTTCAGCTATTGTGCTGTAAGGCCGTTAACTCTTTCCTCGGTTGCAACAAGCGCCTTCTTTTGCTAGAGCAGGTCACAAATACAGTGCACCCTCGCTCTTACGAACCTCGACTTTACGAACTCCTGGACATTACGAACCCAATGTCTGGCTCCCAAAATATCACAACATGTATGTAAATCCTCGCTATTACATACAGTATGTATATGGAGTATTACTCCACGTTAGTACAAACTTAGGGAGCTTGTCCAAATTAATCGCCGAAAATCGCCAACAAATCGCCGAAAAATAGCCAACAAATCGCCGAGGCATGAAGGCGATTTCTCGGCGAATGGATGGCGATTTTTCGGCGGTTTTTTGGCTAATTTCTGGCGATTGAGTGGCGAATTGCTGGCGATTTTGTGGTGAACTTATGGCGATTTTTTGGCTAATATTTGGCGATTTGTGGGCGAACTGGCGGCGATTTTGTGGCGAATGTGTGGCGAAGTTTGGAGAAGGCTGAGAGTTTGCCGAAGCAAGTTTACAGCACGATGAGCCGTGTCGTGTTCATTTTCTGCGTCAAAAATATCATTGTTTACCGCAAGATCTCGGTCGGAGAGAGGCCTAGAAGCTACATATAGACCTAAAACTTGTAATCAGATGACATGTTTCCGATCTTCAAGTGTACCATGCTCGTCCTCCGCCTTCAATCGTCGATCTGTTCAAGTCGTTTGTCGGCCATTTTGAAACTGACGTGCAAAAAGTTTTCACCTCGCCAGAATATTGCATTCGTAAACTCAGTTATTGAAAAGCTACACACTTTTCATGTAAGGACAAGATTCCTACGTTAGTAATATTTCATTCACCTGCATTCCATTACTTTCTGGCGTGGCATTTGTTCAGATTTTATCGTTTACGCACGACTCACTTGCCGACGGAGATCGGTTCATCTTCGCCATGTTGGTTTTGAGTGACAGCCAGCATGGCCAATTTAAATACATCATGCAAATGAAATAGTTCCAACAATCAGCCGCAAGTGTCGCTGCTGAAGCGTAGTGCTGTTTTCATGGGTTCGATGTGACTCCATGTCATGCAATTCCTGCACGGAAGAACGATCTCCGAAGAAAAATCAGTGCCTTTTCCTGCGAGGTCAAACTGGTAGCAAGTTTGAGGTGAACTTGTGGCGAATATTTGGCGATTTTCGGGCGAATTGGCGGCGAACTTTCGGCGAATTTCTGGCTATTTTCTGGCGAATTTCTGGCTATTTTCTGGCGAATTTCTGGCGAACGTTCGGCGGATTTTCGGCCAATTTCTGGCGCTTTTTTGGCGAGCTGGTGGCGATTTTGTGGCGAATTTTTCAAAAATCGCCAAAAGATAGCACAGAATTCGCCAAACAATCGCCGAAATTCACCTCAAATAATTTGGACAAGCTCCCTTAACCCTTGGACCCCGAAGGTTTCGTAATAGTGAGGGGGGACTGTATTATGCGGTGAAAGGGTTCCAGCGGAAACCCTGATCTTGCCGTGAAACAAAAACAAGAAGACATCACTTACCCTTGCTGTGCTCTTGTATAGCTTTGACCCTTTATCTGTACTCTCGTTTCCCTTGATGATACCTTCCCCTCTCGCAGCGAACCAGACTGCGCATCCAATGCTATCATCGAGAACAGTCTGTAGCGGGTACACAAGGTGACAAATGTGCTCATCTCTGAAAAGGACAGGTAAAAATATTACGTTGAACCCAAACTCAAAATTCACCACAGGAGGCAAGTTTCATGAATATATGATGTCAACCTCTCCGTTGACACCGGACATCCCCTGAACTGGCATCAACAGCGATGCACAAGAAACAGCTGGGACCAATAGGCAAATCCCAAATTGACGTACACGAGAAAGATCTGCGCACTTCCGCCGAAATCGCAAACACAACCTAGGTCTGAAACTGAATGACGTGAGAGAACCCCAACAACAGGGACTTCGACGACGTTGCATCAGAGTCGACCAATCATGGATGGCGTCACGTCAGCTGGTTTCAGACTGAGGTTGTGTTTGCGATTTCGGCAGAAGTGCGCAGATCTTTCTCGTTTACATCAATTTGGGATTTGTCTATACATGTATGACAGAAAAATTCCAAACAAGCAGAATGGTATTCACCTCATTTTCTTCAATTCCTCCAAGGTGATGTTGACCTCAATGAAGTTCCACTTTCTCTTTGGATTTAGAGCCTTTAATTCCTCTAATCCTGATAATCCAGTTATTCTATCTGGTACAAGATATGGATCGTTCGCGTCTGTCTGGACGGATGATGTTGTTTTTGTCTTTTGCCCATGTTTATGATGCACTTGTTTCGGTTGAAGTTCAAATGCTACATTCATCAAGTCTATTGGTTCATCTTCAGGTATAAATCTGAAGAAAACAAATGAAATGGTCCATGGACCATGTGCTCACCTGGGTGAACGTACCAGAAAAACAAACGACAAATGTTAAATCGAAATGTTCCAGGGTCATGTATCCTCGTTAGATGCACCTGATAAAAATTTGGCGAAAATCCAGTTCAGGAGTTACATGTACTGGACTTTGAGCTTTGGTTATGGCCACCTGGTGGCCAAGCGGAGAATTGAATCGGACCAAAAAGTGGTGTCATAGGTCATCTGACATAGGGGTGTATATGTACCAAGTTTCAAGTCAATAGCCCAAGCAGTTACGAAACGCACCACCAAATGACTAAATTTGAACTTTGACCTCTGTGACCTTGAAAAGTCGGTCAAATCAAAAACCTCTTACTTATGTCATGCATCCTCATTAGA
>NMRB01002239.1:65109-79857 GCA_002633025.1 Notospermus geniculatus
ACGCCAAACCCGGCTGTGCATATATTACAACCAGAAAATGGCGCATACTGGTCGCTAATGGCACGAGAATACAGTATATTGTACTTGCAATGCATTTTCTATTACACCACCCTGTTTGAACTTCACTCCCACCCTGTTTGAAAATCCAGGGCCTTAAAATCATAGGAAAATGCAGTCATCCCACCCTGTTTGGAAAAATTTCTGGCTAGAACACTGTATTGGCCTATACATGCATCAGACTCCTGTCTTTATGAAAAAAGGTTAGAGGAGATTCACCCTGTTTATTTCCTTGATATTTTTCTGGAAGTTCATGGACAAGTTTTATCGTTCCAGGTCCCTCCCCGGTTAATGGGTTTGGTTCCATTCATATTTATATTTTTATTTTTATGCAACTGTGCCAGGCATGTAACAGCGCAATTGATATCCTTCCAAATGGATGCTTGCCAGTAACTGATGTGTCATCCAATATGAAGAACAATTGTTGATTATATCTACGCCATGAAGGACAGATGTGCCATCACCAATTGCAAATTTTTAATTAAGATGGTAGATTTGATCATGTCCCACAGCCCGGCGAATCAGCTGTATAGAAGTTCTATGGTTTTAAAGTACATTTCACCTGGTCCCCTGGTTCTAAACCCTGATCACTCGCCAGAAACTTCGATGCATGCACCCTTGTGGCTCGCTGGAACTGAGATTTTGCCAGTCGCCGCGAGTTGCACATATATTCAACTTTGTAATGACTATATTGTACTCAGTTTCGTTCAGTCACTGCGATGTACGCGGGCTCTTACTCGATCCAAGGCCTCCAAGAATACATGAGTACTGATGGTGATATGGTTGAGGATGATGAGGAACCCATCACAACAGAACCAGGATATCTTGGTAGAAAGACACCTCATATGTGACGGGGAAGTAGAAGAAGCATGCACTACTTCTCTCTGTCTCAGTCGTGACCATTCACCATTAGGTTGCATTTTTAATGGATTTATGAAAAGAATATTTATGTGAACCAAACAACAATTTTTAAGTTCCAAGTAGGTTATACTTTCAGGTATCTTTCCTTAACGCTCTCTAGTTTTAATTAAAAAAAGGATTGATGGAAAGGAAAATGTAAAAAACCGCGATTCATTTTGTTGGGATTTTACTGTCTGATTCTTTTTTCATTCATTCTGAAGTCCTTTGTGGAAAATAAGGTCAAGGGGTATTTGTGACCGACAGGCCTATCACTGATTACATGTATCCCTTAGAAAAAAAGGAATAAAGTTCTTGTGGTATGCAGAGCGCTGTCAGTCAATGGGAGAATATAGGCCAGACATGAAGTTGTCTCAAGTTGCGTCCGTCATCATGTCATCATGTCTCGCCAACATGTCTCATGGAAAAGTTCTGTGTTATCTGTTGCAGAAGATTGCACAATGCCGGCTGTATACAAACATGTGTAAACCAAAATTGCAGTTGTAGGCCTATAAGCTCTGACAGCGACCCGGCTTTGTCAGAACATCAATATTCGCATATATCATGATATCAACAGCTGTGGTTGCTGATCATGACTAACAGGAGAAGGTTGACCTCAGCAATGCTGGACATTCTGTGACCTTGCATTTGAGATTTTGGTGTAGGCCTAGTATTGTGAAGTGAATGCCCCTTTAAAAATGTTTTTTGGGCGGAGTCTGTATTTTACCAGTAATAATTATGTACATGTAATTATGTGAAACATAAATAAGTCACAGCAACTTTGGGCAAAAACTCAATGTTGAACCTCAGAGTCAGACTTAATAATGTGGTACATTCATACTACCAGTAATATGATTAGGTAATACAAAAGATAAGAAACAGCAAATTTTTTGTCTAAGTGCAAAACTCCATGTTTCGTGTTATATTTCATACAGTACAAGTTCAGCTTAGTATAAAAGTAATGATTTGCCAGAAAATTCTTAGTGCACTATGTATGGTAGAGTATTGAAGTGGGCTGATGGTACTTGTAATGAATAGTTGGTGTGTAATTTTCATGGCCTGAGTGGGAGTGGCTTTCTTTGTGTGGTACAGCCATTGTGTAAACAGAAACTGGATATTTCCTCAACTTTGAGAAGATTGGATCTACAGGGTAGTCAAAAAAAGCACAAAATTCCCATGTCCAGGGATCTCAACCACCAGGCTATTTCATTTCATTGATCCTTCAAACTGCGGAACAGAGAAGTTAATTCCCTGACAAAATTCATCAAAAGTGTCTTTATATGTGACTGTTTATGAGAAAACCCGGTCAATGTCGCTGAACACCACAGGGTTAATTGGTTACTGTACGAGTGTCATCGCAATAAAAAAAATGATGGTCTGTTGGTGGCAAATAAGCCTTATCGATTGTGCAACAATGATCAAGGCCTAATGTCACTCCCCAGTGACTTTGGCCGGGTTATCTCATAGACGGTCACATATGTGTTCTGCTGTTGGCTGTGATTGCCAACTGTTGATTCCAGCTTGCTGCAAATGTGGACAATAGTTCATTGCCTCAAAAGGTGGTACCACTGAGATCTATTAAAATGAAAGCGAGACCCAGTTCTGATCAGCCCCCACAAAAGACATTCTTTCTTCGGGATTTCTGTTCGTTGCCTCTTTCAAATACTGTCCCCATTGGTTGTCCTCCCGCGGTAAAACCTATTTCATGTTATGAAAATATAATGTGCTGTTGAGCAATTACGGGATTTGCCTAGGTTGTTGGCATGACGATATATCACCGGGAAGCACCTGGAGATGATGTATGTGTATTTCATTTCTCCGTCATCGCAATGGGAATTTTCCATGCCATTCGGTGCCAACGTGCTCAGTTAGTAAAAAAATTAATAAAATGCGAACATCATCGGTGTCTGACAGATGTACTGGTAGTGTCTGACAGATGTACTGGTAGCTTTCTGTCACATAAAATTTGAATTTAACCTAATCGCACCATTTCCCTTCAGAAGGCCTCAAGTGTCGTGCGTCATTTGAGCCTAGCAGATGGAGAATGCCCCAAATGCCTAATTTGATCCTGGCAGTTGGAGAATGCCCCAAAATGCCTCATTTGATCCTAGCAGTTGGAGAATGCCCCAAATGCCTAATTTGATCCTAGCAGTTGGAGTGCCCCATATGCCAATTTGATCCTAGCAGATGGAGAATGCCCCAAATGCCTCATTTGATCCTACCAGTTGGAAGATGTCCCAAATGCCTCAATTGATCCTAGCAGTTGGAGAATGCCTCAAAATGATTCATTTCATCCTGGCAAGTGCAGAATGCCTCGCCTCATTGATCACAGCAGATAGAGCCCCACTATTCATTGACAGTTATTTTGGTCCAACATCAAAGGTGACTACAGACGTGCAAGATCAACCCGTTCCCCTCAATGTCATCTGCTGTCCCTTGTGTCACTCACTGGACCCTTGCCGTCATGGTTTCGTTTTATAATGCAAAGTGATTGGAAATTAAATTCATCTGATCAATATCTGTATTGGTCATCAGCTTGATTAAAATATTGCGTGGCTTTCCAAATGAGTTGCTAGGCACAAGAGCAAATTGTTGTAAAGGTCATGTGTACTGTAAACTATCATTATTTAGCGGGAACTGGATCTGTATGAATTGGAATTTGAGACTTGGCTGCCTGGGTAATAAAATAGAATTTAGGTATTGTTGTCTTCAAACATGCACCATTTTCTCTCAGGAATTCAATTGCCATTTTGATGCTATCAAATTTGTAATGAGCAGTCTGTTCGAAGGGAAGTACATGTGCCACTGTACTTAATTCATAATCTACAAATAAATTCCTTGACTTAGGGATGGGTGTCACCCCTTGGTCTTATCTCTGACTCATATCCCCCAACATAATCATGTATACAGTACATGTACCTTGCACAATTGACCTCCCTTCCGCGCCGCGCACCATCCGCGTACTACATGCAGCGTCATGCACGTACCGTCCTCGTATCTTCCGAGGACGTGGCGCAGCGTCATGGAAGACGTGCAGTGAAGACGTAACGTCATTCACCCGACATCACGCAACAGAGACGCGTGACGTATACCCATACCATACGCGATGAACTGAAGCCTACGTTCCTCGTCACGTACGGGGAAGGTACGCGGATTTAGGGAATTGTGCCAGGTACTGTACTTTAAAAAACTTGGTTGATAACCAATGAAGGCAAACTACATGTTTAGTATTCATACCCGTCTCCCTTGTCCCCTAGCTGTGTCAACCTCAAGAGGTCATTGTCAGCTGAGCGCCAGGCCCATGGGTCTCTTGTTTGGAGCAGTTCTGAACTGCAGCCATTCAGTCTGCACTGTCTTCAGAATACAGCAGTTTGAAGAATCCAGAGTTCTGGATTGCATGATTCACATTTGAGTTGCTTTCTTAAGCAGTCTAAAAAAGTGGGGTATAGCCTACTATGGGTCCAGATCGATACAAAATTGAGACTGAAGTTTAGCTTCTTTAATTGGAACACATCAAACATGATAATGTGGAGACAGTCAAAAACACCTGGTCACTGAAAACCTAGTATTAAAATCAATCCACCAGTCTTCAATGCTTTTTGTCTGCCATTCCCAGGTCTTGAAAGTTTGGTCAATATTATCATTAATGCATTTATGCAGGAAAAAGTCCACTGAATTTCTTGTGTCATGAACATCTGTACATTCTTAATTTTTCTAAATAATTTAATTAACATAATTGGGCTAATTAGGTTCATAGAACTCTAAGAGAATAATTCATGCCATTTGGAGTACCAGGCACACAGTTCATTAGCTTTGTTGTGCACTTTGTGACTGGTATCCAAGACCACTTGAATGGTTCTATAAATTCTTTAAAAAGGCTTAACCCGCTCAGAGCAGGGGGTAAAAGGGGCTGGAAACTTAATACAAGAACCAGCACAGAGTGATCCCTCAATAACAACCAAATTGCCAATGACTAATGGCCTTACAATCGGGCTTTCCCGTACACCAAGGGAATAAATGGCGAAGAATTTTCCCAAAAATTTTTAACAACTAGATGGGCCACAAAGTAGGAAAAACGTATGATCTGAATACCCAAATTGTTAGTTGTAATGTTAATTTTGCCTTCAGACATGGTAGATAAGGATATGCATCTCTGGTACATATATTAGACGTAATTGGTGCATGGAAATGGTCACCACTAGTTCAGCTGTTGCTGAAGTTGCTGACTCGCATATTTGACAGCTGAGTATATCGATTGGAATATCTTTTCAACAATTGGTTGTCATGGTCATATGAGCTTATGTCAATATTATACAGAATGTCCGTTGTTGGGTTGGGATGGCATACGCAGCTTATTCTCTGTTTCACTTAAATCATGTGTCAGGTTTTTTATCGCTGACAACTCCGCGTTCATTCTCAATCAGTAATTTTAATAGGGCTTTGTGGTTTTCAAAAAATGTCATATTTTTGTCATAATCTTCCTACTATCTTCATTCTTAGCAAAAGTCTACACGGCGGATCCCTTTCAGAAGTTCAGTTTGATTCACCACAAAGTTAATAGGCCTACCGGTACTTGAAGTGATACACAGCATTTAACCCACCATGTAAATGCGACTTTGTGAAACCGTTATGACAGAATGGAATTTAATAAAAATCATGTTAGGATTAGTTAAGTCTTAACAGAGCCAAAAATAAAAAACGTGGCGCCTTGTTCACCTGAACATGAGTAGAGTTAACAGTGTCACTATGGCGACAAATAAATGTCATGATTGTCTTGATATGGCTATAAGAAAGATTGTGAATCTGATTAGGAAGCCCATATTAGAAAATATATTGAATGAATATGGAGTTAAGTAACAAGTATGGCATTGTTTAGCTGTATGTACATTGTACTTACCCGGTAGATATAATGGGAATCCGTGTACATGTAGGCCTATACAACAGGAGGAAACCGGACTGATCTGTGAAACATGGGCTGTCAAAGATAGTACCGGTACTCGATTAAGACCTTATTCATGATGCATTTGTACATGTGTGTAAACTGTTGTTCATTGCGAGCACTGTAATGTGCACTCTCAGCCGAAGGATGTGAGTAATCGTACAAATTTGGATTTTTTTATGACGGTCCCAGGATGTTTCCGCACACCCTGTTGTTTCCTCTGTTCCACTTGGACCCCCTGATGTTGCATTTTCAGAGTGGGCAGATGACGATGTCCCAAAAACGCTTATCCGGACAGTGGACACCAACACATTTTAATCAATAGCACCTGTAGCGCCCGAGGTACCTGTGGCATAGGAAAATGCCGTGATAATGCCTCCACTTTGACCTTGATTCAGGAGGTCAAGGTCATGAAAGGTCACCAAGGAACACACTTTCATATGAACATAACTTGAAATATTCAATTTTGAACATCATCTGTACATTTTTCTGCTCTGAAAATCATATTTTGCCAGTTTTGGTGAAAACCCTTCAGGGAACAAATGGAATAATATTACATGACTTCAGGTGCAAAAGGGTTAACCCGTCTAAAACAGTTAAGGGATTAAACACGTTTCATTTGTTGTTTTTCCAGGTCTCGGCTGGGCGATGGTGCTCGTCTCAGGTATTGTGTCGGTGTACTACAACATCATCATAACATGGGTCATCTACTTCCTTGGTATGTCCTTCCAATGGCCGTTGCCATGGGCGTCGTGCGGCCACGAATGGAATACGCCGATGTGTACGGAACGGGGGAGCGGGTCAGACTTGAATTCGTCACTCCCGGGTAACTTCACAAATTTCACGACGACAGATATCCCGACGACTGTTCTGACAACCGTGATGCAGAATTTAACTGGTAATGCAAGTGCTCTTAATGCAAGTGCTCTCAATGCAACGCGGAGGATGACCCCAGCAGAAGAATTTTGGCAGTAAGTTCTTGAGATTTTTGGTTTCCACCACAATTCGAATTCCCCATGTCCGATTCATTTACACTCAGTGTTATATCTAGGATTTCAAAAGGGCATGGTGCAAACTTTGTGAAAAGGGCACTTCAACCTAGAAAAAGGCACTTTTCATTCGCGACATTTCTACTAACGGAATTTGAGACGCTTGTCAGTTTAAAAGGTCCCTATAACTCGAGTCAACAGCCAACTTAAGCCAGTTTCTAAGGTGATATGACCAAAAGGGACCATGACAGGGGGTCTGGGGTTACTAAAACCTTTAAAAAAAATTTTTTAGAGGCATGGTGCCAAGGGGGTTAAAAAGGGCACAGTGGCGCCCCCTTTTAGGGGCATGGCGTGCCGCCATTCTAACACAGCCTAGATATAACACTGCTCAACTTTGATCACAAGTCCAGTCAAAATTTTGTTGGTATCATATTCAATAAGTAACATTTTCAAACCAACGGACCATTGAAAACAGTTTTAAAAAATTTACCAAATCCTCAAATATTTAAATTGACGAAAACGGTATCGGAACTTCCGCTGTTCCGAGTCACTTGAGAGGTTAATAAGTCATGTAACAAGTAGATTAATGAGAAAAAAATATGTTGATTAATGAAAAAAACAACATCGTGGAAGGAAGTTCTGAAGTTCACTAGGCTCTCTAAAGTATCTTTGACCTCTCAAATTATTACGCTTCCTGAAATTTGAGCTCTTATTTCTGGTTTTCCAAGGATAGGTCATAACGGGCCAAGTTGACAAAAATGGTACAAAGAGCTTCTGTAATAGATTTTACATTATGATTGAATTGTTCCAGTTACATATTACCATATTAACTGCGTTATTATGCAAAACAACAATAATCATCTTCATGAAAAAATTATGTGAATACATATAACGCAAGCAGTGTTTCCGCCAGAGGGTACTAAGGGTACTTATGCTACTACCCTCAAAGGAACAGAAAATTCGTACCCTCAAAAATATTTCTGGCGGATATCCTGGCAAGTGACATTAATATTTTGTAAGAAATTACATCGGAAAATATAATCAACTTGTACCTGTCCGTACTGTGCCAAATGAAAAAATTATCCTAAACTTCATGTCATGCAGAGACATACACAATTTTTGCCTGAGCCAGAAAAGGCCGTTTCAACTCTGGTATAATACATTCCTGAGTTTTATTGACTGTGTCCCCCTTACAGGCAAATCAGTGCATCTTGTTCCACACTATTAAAATTTTCTAGATGTATAGCCCTCCATGCTGTGTAAATACGTATTGAATTCGGAGCCGAGCACCAAATTTATAGAGACAAGGCTATACTCATTCAGTGGTGGTGGTGGTGGTGGGGGGAAGCAGACGGTCTAGTGCGCATCATGCGAGACGCTTCACCTCAGGTGCGCTTCGGGGACATAATGACGTCATTTCGTCACATAACGTTGCCGACGTCACGGATGACATGACGGTAATCTCGGTGACATCACGACGTCAAAATGCATTATAAACAGTGTTATTTTCGTTAAATCTTAATATTTCAAAATCTATCAGGCAAATCAAAATTCGGGCTTCATAAGGACACTTCCGAGGTCTTGTCTACATGTGCATATGAAGTTTGGGGGCGATTCGTTCGTCAGTCTTGGAGAAACTCGCAGACAAACACACAAAGAAACAAACAAACTCTTCTCAAATTTTAGTATGATTTACTAGCTCTTGTGTACATTACTGGGTAAATTTGATGTATGTACAGCAGGAGGAAACCAGCGTGCCAGAGAAACAGGGCCGACCAGGGATCGAACCCAGGACATCAGAGGTGACAGGCCGCTGACTGTGCTACTCCAACTTCAACAAACCCATGGATATGAAAGCAAAGGTTTGCCTCGCTCTTGATTCACAACACTTGCGTTCTGTAAGCCTGTTCAAATCAGTACCAGATGTTATTGACTTGCGGGGAGCTTAACTAATAAAATCAAGGAGTGTTCGCACCAAGTTACGCATTACCGTGTGGTTTCCACAAGCATTGCATTGCTCTTGCTTGTACGCCGTCGGCCACGAATTCATACGTCTGCAAGATTGAAAATATGTCTGGGTGCCGTGTCGCAGACAGCTCAGAGGAAGGAGGTGTTCGCATTGCAGTGCTCGACAAATTGGTTGCCCGGGCGCCCGGACTGTCAGAAAAACTCATGTGCAAGCTCAGAGTCATTGAGCACTTGTCCATGGGCAAGTACCAAAATAAAACATATCTTTCAATAGAATATAGAAGTTTAACTGTCGGGCAAGTGACAATTTGGTCTGGGCAAGCAGAAATTTACTTTTAGGTTGCCGATGGGCGAGTGAGTGAAAATCGGATTTGTCGAGCACTGCATTGGTTTTAGTTCTCAGACACGGCTTGCTTTAGATGATCACACCAAGATTTACATGACTTTGTGCGTGTGGTACCAGCTGACTGGCGGGGTAGGGGTTGCAGCATTTTTTTGACCCAAGTCAGCAAAGAAAAGAGGGAAGGTGATTACAACTCGAACATCAGCGATGATTCGTTATCCAATAGGAGCAGTCAGCCGCACGTATTGCCAAAAGATGGCAGCGAAGTTCTAGCGGACCAATACACAGGAAAATCCACGTGATTGGTCCTCGATCAAGAATGAATGGGTCCGCTATATGCATTGAATTTGGCCGTATGTAGTGACACCTATTGGTCAACTCACTGACAGCTCCTAAAAACAGGTGTGGTCTTGAATTTGCAAGAAGCCAATAGCCATGATAGCAGTGTTTTTCACCCAAATCAGCAAAGAAAACAGGGGAGGCGATCATAATTCGAAGATAAAATGATTCGTATCAGATAAAAAATCAGGTTTGGTCTATAGCCTACTCGCTGTATTTGCAGCAAGAGGCCAGATCTTCTGACCACTTCATACATTGTCAGTGTNTGGCAAATGGCTGAAAGGAGACTGCGTTGATCACTCTTGATCTTGCCCCCCCCCCCCAAAAGAAGTGGCTAATTACTCGGGTGTCTGTCCTAAACATGTATTTATTACATACACCCAAAAAGTTTAAGATGCCATCACATTGACAGGTTCTCATATTTGCCATCTACTCCAGTCATAATAATAATAATGCGAGCTTTTAGCGCTCTTTTACTGCAGTGCAGTGTCAAGGGTGCTTCACATTATTACCACAGCTATAGGTCTGTTCATTCCAATTTCATTTATCTCAGCACTTACAGTCCCGGTAGCTGATTTCAGCACTCTTGGACTAACATTCATATACACCATCACTACCAGCCAGGTACCCCTTTTACACCTGTGGGTGGGGTGAAGCAAGTGAGGCAAAGTGACTTGCTCAAGGTTTTTTTCTTGCTCAGGACTGGGAATCAAGCTCGGGACACTCTGATCTGGAGTCCGTCTCGCTAACCATAGACCGTACACCACTCCAGTCATGGCAGTGGTGCTCCAACAACTTGACGCTCAACTCTACCCCTGTTTAGTGTTCTCACAACAAGTCTTGACTCCTGTGATGAGGAAATGGACAAAAAATATATTCACTCCCACAGCGTCCCTGTTCCGACAACAATTTTGATGTCCGAACAGGAGCACTGCAAAAGTGTTCACCATGTTCACAGGAAAGGTCAGGGCCGACCGAACATAGTGCTTTCGGAGCCTATCAGCGGTTTAGTTAGTGGGAAAACTGCCGATAGGCGCCGGTAGCACTATTCGACTTTTTGTGCGATTGGCCCTGGACCAGTCTAGCCACACAGGCAGCTGATTCATCTCGGGTCCATTAGATAATGAAAAATATGATGTCGGTTCATGCGTGATGCAAAAAAGTCTGCTATAACATCAATTATTTGTGATACTAGTATACATGTAATGATATTTTTTCAGATTCAATGTGCTGGAGATGACCGATGGGATTGAGAATTTGGGCGGTCTGAGGTGGCAGCTCGTCGTTTGTCACATCGTGGGTTGGATCACCGTCTTCCTGTGTCTCATCAAAGGTGTGAAGAGCTCAGGAAAGGTAAGAATTCCTTTAGGATGAAATCAAATGTCTTCTCAGAGTAACCTAGACCTGTCTGAGTGAAGCTGATAAGAATAAAAGCTGTACTTATATGTACACTACAAAACGAAGACCAGACTTCTGCTTACACTACAAAAAAGGCAAAATCCCGGGTCTACAAAGTCCAGACTTCCTAAGCCCAGGTGACATGAGTGGGTCTAGATTAAAGTCCGGACTTGACCTGGGCTTCTACTTCAGGTGTAAGTGCAATTATCTTAGTTCTAGACCCGGCGACAGATGGCATTGTGATAATTACACGTGGGATGTTGAGTGACCTGCGGATGTGACCTCTGAATTCACTTGCCATCGCTGGGTTTCATACTACCGGTAATTGGATTTGTAGTGTAAGCGCTCTGATGGAGAAACCCGGACTTCAAATGAGTCCAGACCTGAAAAAACCCGGACTTCTCTTTGTAGTGTATTAAAGCGAATTGACAGCAGATTTTGTTTACATTTGGCTGGTGTTTGTAAACACAAAATTCAGCCAATCAGAATGCACGAAAATTTCTTTGTTGACATTCTGGAGAAGTTTGTTTAAATTTTTTCCCGAAAATTCGTCCCCTTTCAAATTCTATTTCTAAATCAAATTTTTTCGATTTCGATTCGCTTTAAGTACGGCTGTCATTCTGGTTAACGTTATTATGGTCAGTGTGAGGGCTACCCAGGATCATTTCAATTTTCATCAGGTACTCAGCTGTCTTCTTTCCAAAATATACCCTGGTTGTTTTTGAACCTTGGAACAATGTTCATTCACTTCAACACAATCATGCTGCCATTTCATCCTGTCATGTATTTATAGCTTGACACACACGTTAAGAATGTTCTTTACCCCCCTGAGGACTTTGATATCACGTGGCCACTATCATCTTGGCCACTGGAAAGTGTACTTTGATACTTTGGACCTGTGGTCGAACAACGTATAATCGAGCTACGTTATGGAAGGACTTTGAGCCCTGGCGGATTACCAGTCTATAAATGTAATAAAAACTGAATTATTTATCCAGTGCATGGCCTGATTATGGTATTCCCATCGAGTATTTACATGTAATACGAAAATATCAACAAACACTCCCTGACCTTTGCATGATCAAACAAACTACCTGTTGAGTGTTCATTCTGGCCTGGCAATTCCCCAACAACGTATTTGATGATAAACACTGGCATCTATTAACTAATTAATTTTTTACTGGGCCAGTAGCAGACTACTGGTGTAAATTTCATGAAAATGTCCATGAAATTACGTGTTCCGTAGTTCAAATCCCTTGGGTCCAGAATGTGTCCTGTGAAAAATAGGGAAATTATAACCTTGAAAAATTGATGCCGTTTCATCAATATTTGTATGACTCTTACAAAACAAAATGATCCGCAAGTTTTTTGTATTTTTCATTCTTTGCTTGTGATAATGTACATGTATAACTTCAGGGTGTCTACAAGTCTTTTTGGAACTTCCATTTTCAAGGCCTTAAAAAGTCTTAAATTCGAAAATTTTTGGAAGAAGGTCTTAAAAAGGTCTTAATTTTGACTTCAAGACAATTTTGGAAAGTTTTTGGAAGAAGGTCTTAAAAAGGTCTTAATTTTGACTTCAAGACAATTTTGGAAAGAAGTTATCGGTGTTATTTCTGCTGATGCTTGTGTAGGCCTAGGTTTTATTTGGGCCAGCCTGCATTCCAGTTAATACCTGTACCAAATTAACCCACAATGGGAAAAGATGAAAATAAGTCTTCCCCTTCACTGCCTGGCATCCCCCAGGGATCTGTTTTGGTGCTTCATTTAGATAGAAGAAAATAGGTCTTAAATTTTGCTGATACTTGATCTTAAAAAGGTCTTAAATTTGGTGCTCCACAGGCACATGTAGACACCCTGAACATCTGTTGTTCTTCCACCAGGGCCATGAGGTTGCCATAGACAAAAACCATGAACGAGAATGGCATTTTCTCGACTTGACTGAAAGGGTTAAAGAGTTAATAGCAATGACGTACAATTTAATGTCAATACTACATATGGTGTAGGTGGGTGGGTCTGGACCCGGAGAGACATATTGAGTTGTACTATTGATTCGATGAAGCAGCTGCATCCTGGTTAAAGATGTGTTCACGTCAGGCGATAGGTTTTCACAGGCAAATTGAATATTCGCACAGGTTGTTGGGTTGGCGCAGTGGAATCATCTGCATCTACGCCCAATGAGGTCACCAGTTCGATATCCATGGTCATGCCAGTTGCTCCCAGTGTACATGGTGTATGTGGTAGAGAGGGCGATCTCTCCTAAGGCTTGATATTGTGGGTTTTCTCGGGGCTCAGGTTTCCTCCTACATTACGTAAATATCGCCCTATGTTTGATGAGTGACCATATGCCCTTAAGTTGGCGACCTCGTTGTAGTAGCAAAGCCATGTGTAAGTTCCAGGCCCAGTGTTAGTACGTTCTACTTGGTTGCGATGTTCATGAAAAAAAAGCTCCGAAATAATTTTTTAAAATTAGAACGCACATGTATTAGTACAGGTAATAGGAAGTCAACTTCCACAATTTCGCAAATTTTCGACCCCAACCAGGGTCTTCCTCAGGCACTTTTCAGTTGGAGAAACCAGAAAAGAGTCTTTTCTGGTATCTCCACCTGAAAAGTGCCTGAGGAAGACCCCAGTTGGGGTCGAAAATTTGCAAAATTGTGGAAGTTGACTTCCTATTTATTATCATCCGTTGTGTCGACTTTCGTGCATTCTCTTTCTTTGGATATTAGTACAGATAGTGCACTTTTGTAAATTGGAATGAAATGGATGATAAATCGGCGATTTTTTTATGACATATATCGATAACTTGGACAATTTAAGAGTATTTGTTCACTTGCTCATTCCCATGTTGTGCAACTACTACAGTTTCCAAATTTGCCATCAGACTCATAATTTCCTAAGTCCCATTTCGCCATACCCCATTCATCCCAAAGGTCAACGTGACCCCTAGGATATTTTAGTGTCATGGATATTCTTGATTCAGACGCCATTGTGCAATGTTTCTCTGATCGATCACGTCCGCTCGAGCTGCCATTGTACCGGTAGTTTCCTAATAACTCATTCCCACTCTTTCCTAATAACTCATTGCATTACCTTTCTCTATTTACACAACATGTTCGTCAAAAGTATGCCGTGTTGACATGCACTTTGTATGTTTTTGTAATATTCCGATAATGTTATCTCATCATAACAAGATACTCTTACAATGTATGTTCATTGAAGATTGGAGTGTGCAGGAGTGCCAAATGGGACACTAATCTTAATAAATTGTTGGGTTGAAGTACAGGTACTCTGACTCAAGGTGACTACTTGTAAACAAATATACCTGTGCAAGATCGTGTACTTTAAAACTTGTCTTTTGAGACCAGTGAACCTGAATTCTTTTTAAAGGGAGACATGCGAAAAATATTGCCCGGCGGGCACAAGTTGTCTGAATTGTAGCGCCGTCTGTTAATATGCGGTGACACTACACTATATCACAGGCCCCTGGAGAGCTATCAGTGAGTTTCGAACAGTTTTGTAACCAAACGTATCTAAAAAACACAGCACGTATCAAAAAACACACCACGAGCACATACATTCGTGAGCTCGGGGTGTGATTTTTACAGACTAGTGTTTTTCGGTTAGATACGTGTTCTAAGCTCACTAATAGCTCTACAGGGGCCTGTGATATAGCGTAGTGTCACCGTGTATTAACAGACGGCGCTACAACTCAGACAACTTGTGCCCGCCGGGCAATATTTTTCGCATGTCTCCCTTTAATCTCAGTGTACCGGTAATTTACAGGTGATGCTCAAGGAAGTTGCTCCAAATACGCAATA
>NMRB01002239.1:80281-98263 GCA_002633025.1 Notospermus geniculatus
CATACAAACGATTCAAGTAAGTCTATGGAGGGTCCGAAGCTGTATAATCCCCATGTATAAAGTAGGACCCCCCCCCCCTGGAATAATAGGACCCACTGGAACTTGCACCCAACAGCCCAATGTGCCATATATGACCCACCTGTAGCAACACCTGGATGAACATTCTCGAACTCAACAACTCAAGTATGAACTCCAAATATGTATTGGGTTCTCCAGGAATGCCAGGGTAGCCCCTGCCTCATGCTGGAACATTCCCACCTCAGCTATGCTGGGTAACAGTAGTTTTTTCCAGGAATAGCACGTAAAAAATTACACCAGAAATTAATGATAACATTCAAAATAAGCAATCATCATCATATCTACTGATTTTTCTTGCCCGACATATTAATAGTGATAACATTTTTTGCTTCAGATCTGGGCCGAGGCGTGTCTCCAGATTTTCTATTCCCTCGGACCGGCCTGGGGAGGCCTGATCACCATGTCCAGTTACAACAAGTTCAACCACAACCTTTACAAGTAAGATTTGACGTTTTAAAATTCCTTTAAAGGGAATTTGTCACAGCAGTTGAAAATAACACTAAAAATAATTCCACATCTTGCAAAATTCACAATTTCAAATCAAAAATTTCCATATTTAACTGTGTTTGTAATGGTATTCGAAGCAGCAAAGCCACAGGAGTTTTGCAAATATTCAATTACCAGACGTAGGAAATTAATTCCCGATGTGAGTACTGTGATAGGTTCAAGATTAGGCCATTCTTTTTATATTACTTGTTTGGCGGATTTCTTGGCTGTAAACCCAACATAGGAGGTCGGAATAACAATAAAAATAAAATCCAAAAATATTTAAAAAAACTAACTCAACCACGGCAGGATCAGGACGAATGAAGGCAAAACTTAAACTACAAGGCTGGACACATCACAGACATGACAGAGGGAACAGATAGAAAGATCATGCTTCCGAATCCAATTGTGTCATCTGCATATGTGCAAAGTCAAAAGGTGTCACTTTTATTTTGGATATATGGGTTTTTAAGATCGGGGGCAATAAAAAATGACTATTTTTCCAATTTTATTTTTTTCTCAAAAATGCCCAAAACTAACATAGGCGGATCCGCCAAACAAGTAATAAAAAACGAATGGCCTTACTTTAAAACAAAAAACCTCTGGCTCATTTCGATATTCAACCAAGCCATTGCTTCCAATGTATTCTGTTCTGTGTGCCAAGAAATGCATGATATGTGGCCTTATCCATTGTTTCCATGCAGTCATTGTGCTGATTCTGGGTGCAAGGAGTGAGCAGTCATCTTACTCCGTCTTGACTACTGGATGTACATGTACGTCTGCTGCAGCCATCTCCAAGTTGAAGAGTTCAAACGCTGCTCAATAGCTGGGATTGATCGTGATGAGTTTCATTAAAGGTGTTTCTGCAGTTGTTTTTCTAGTTACGAATTCCTTTTCTGCCTACGCAAACAAACCTGAAATTGCACGTGGACTTGACAGTTTTATGGGCCAATTTAATAGACGTTTGCTAAGCTGACCATTGGGTTCCACCAAAAAATAGATAAAGCGAGCGAGAAATGTGCACCTAAATTTTCACCCAAAAGCCCCGTTTGGATGGATATTAAGCACTGTACAGAGCTTAGAAAATGGGGTTTGCGGGGAAAATTAGTTGTACGTGTATATTTTTCGCTCGCTTATCTGTTTTTGGTGGAACCAGTGGTTAGCTTAGCAAATGTCTATTAAATTGGCCCTATATTTGAAAAGATAGTTGATTTGGAAATCTGGTTTAAGCATTCTTAAATCATTAAAAAATTGTTTTCCATTCTCTATATTTCCAATAGCAATAAACATCTTGTTCCATGTTCCAAAACAAAGTCCTTGGCATATTTTTCTGAAATGAAGGCCCTGATTGACATTTTACGATGAAGTCTTTTCCTCTTGGAATAACTATCATGTTCTGTGTCTTTAAAATAATGCTCTTTCCATATTGAAATACATGTAATGGGTGTTCTTCCATACTTGAATAATGATTTTGTTCTGTTTTTCAGAGATTCCATTGTTGTACCCCTTGTAAACTGCTGTACAAGTTTCTATGCTGGTTTTGTGATATTCTCTGTTATTGGTTACATGGCACAGGAGGCTGGTTTACCTGTTGAGAAAGTTATTACATCTGGTAAGAATTTAAATACAATTCATTTCAAGAAGCCGCAATTTCTGACTAATGTTTATGAGAATGGTTAATTCGATTGGCATGCATGTGAACGTACTGAACGCAGAGCTCTTGCTGTACAGGTACTAAATTCTGTGTTCCAAAAAATATTGTGGTGCTTCACATTTGGGGTTCGTAAGAAGACCTGAATACACCGAAATATGCCAAAATACACCGAAATATGCCAAAATACACCGAAATATCGCCGAAAACAGGGTTAAAAGGCTTCTTTTCACTGTTATACAGTAGTGAGGCAATGTAATGTATCAATCTGATGCAAAAATGTACAATATCGCTCTCAATATCCGACCCATTCGAACAGAAAGATCGCCCAGCGGGACAGTGTTTTCGGTGATCGACCACCGCCATATTGGATAACCTCAAACACGCATGCAAGATGGCGACCGCCGGCCGCCCGCCAAAAACACCTCTGATGCGATGTTTCTGAAGTTGACTGTGTGAATTTTGAGGCTGATATTGCCCTATTCTGTCTCGTATCCATGTAATACATACCATAGCTACAGCATAAGAGTGAAATTACACCTTTTTTATCGTGTTTTCCGCAATATTTCGGTGTATTCCGGTCTTCTTATGAACCGTTACATTTATTAAATAAATGGCAAATAAAAGCAGCTTCTAAGGAAATGTTGCCTGCTTCTGACGAATTCATTGCATGGCTGCTTAGATAAAAATGTATCCAGAGTATGGTAGTAACAAAACATGGCTATTAACACAGCTGTTCTCATGTGATATGCCACTTTTGGCCTTTGTTGGTGCCTGCTATGGGTAGGCATAGGGTACCTCTGCTATGCTAGTGTTGGCTGTAAAGTAATTGTCTACAAAAGTCTTATTGAAAATGTTGATTGTGTATTAACACCTTGTGTGCCCAAACATGGTAATTATCGTTTTTTCTGTATTATTCGGTTCAGTGCCCAAGCGCGGTAATCACCGTAGTTTTCAAATTTCCCACCACTTTCCACCTGACGTCATTCTGACGAGTCGCGCTTCTCCGCATGTTCAGTCGAAAATGGGTAAAAATCCCCAAACTTGGGCACTGGCTGTATACTTTTAAATTCAAAACGCTTGGGGCACCCAAGGTGTTAAAAGTAACAAGATTTGGCTTGGAATATTTCGCTGATTCCTTTTCATATCGTCTCGTGTATTTATCATCGTCCTCGTGCTTTTCTCTCATTAATAGGTCCTGGTTTAGCATTTGTTGCTTACCCTGAAGCATTGACGAAGCTTCCAGGCGCGCCTATTTGGGCCGTCTGCTTCTTCATAATGTTGTTGACGATTGGTCTCGATAGCCAGGTAAAAATTTTGCTTAACTCTTGCTCCAAAAGAACTGTAAAATGACCTCTGTAAAATGCTCTTGGCAATACTGGAGTGGTGAATGATGTCCTCGGTTGTGCGAAAATCGATCCAGTTTGAGCAGTGGGGACTGGTTTCTTGGTCACGTGGCATCCTGCATGCTACCTAAACAGTGAAAAAATCCTCAGTGATATTGACATCCATTTGAACTTCGATGTCTATATTCGCCGGTGACCTCGACCTCAACATGCAGCAAAGGTTTATGGGATTAGTTTCAGGTCACTGTGGCACCAACCCCATTTGGGTCAACTTCCTAATCCTATGCACTGCAGGTTTATAATAGATTTACCGGTATAAAGCTTGGCTCGGAGGTTTCGAAATTCTGTCAGCTTTGTTAAATTTGCTGCACAGCATTCGCAAATCCCAACCCGTACAATTTCCATGCTTCCGCTTGCCAGGAAATTAGAATCGAGAAAAAACGGGTTGTAAACTAGCATTAAACAAAAGTTGTTGTCATAGGCACAGCCCAGGATGTCAATCACCGTTTCATCCTCAGCAACTCCTGTGCGATGCATGATTTCGATGGGTATACGAACATCGTCTTTCAAATTCTCATAGGCCCGTATTGAAACGGGCACCTCGAATATCGAGAGCACGACGGTGCCTCTTCGAAATCACAACAATCAAACACGCCATTTTCATTATCAATGGAAACATGCATTGAATCGGTATTTTGGAGATGTTGGGAATCAAGTTCTAACATTAGCGTACGGTAGTGCTGCTATAAAATATATATACGTGTGATTCATTGGAATTGGACATGATTGTCATACCGGAGAGCTAGTGGCAATGATCTGTCGTCCTCTAGCTGTCTCTTCATGTCAATGTCTTCTTGCAATTATTCCTCTGAAGACATTCAACCTGGTACTCTACCTCCTGGTAAACGGTGACCAATCTCACGGGCGGGTTTTCAGTTGACTGTGATTTTTCAGACTGACCCATCTACAGCTGCAACAGGCGAGTAAATTGCGGCAGAGATGGCGGAGAATTTTGGTGGCGGGGAAGGTATGGTTGTCTTGTCAGAAGTCCAAACTAAGCTCATGTGTAAATTTCATAATGTGAATTTAACCCTTTCACTGTCACGGACAATACTTTGGAAATTGTAAAGTTGCAAAACGCAGTTTGCAAGGCACTGAAGCCAGTTATATAGGTAGTCATTGGAAAGCTCTCAGTGAGTACTTTCCAATGAATACCTATGTAACCAGGCTTCTATAAGGTGTTGGGGAATTTTTGTGGTTTTTTGGTTCCAATGAAATTGCTACTGGGAGTGAAAGGGTTATACCCTAATCAAGATTGGGAGTTCATTCTAACTGTACACCTATTGGGAAGAGGTTGGTTGTGAATGAAGAGAAGCGACAGGTGAGCAGAACGGCACTTGCAGTTGAAATGTAATTGAAAGGAAAGGAAACCAGAAATCAAGCGATAAAGCAGGAGAACTCAAGAGAGGGAATAGAGAACACCTTGTCCCTACGTTACACTGGGTCTGTACGAATGCCCATGCCTTTTAATACTGCACAGAAATCATGATGATGTTGGGTTGTTAAAACGAGAATAACATGAATTAAGATTAAGAACTGTTTTTTGAGGATTAACTCGCTCGATATAAGATACAGGAATGCTTCGTTTCAATTGACGTCAGTTTTCTTGTCAATGTGGAACATTCAAGCTTGAAGTTTGATCCCGGTTGTCTGTGCAAGTTCATCATGCTACCAAAAATGTGTTTTAATTTTTCGACAACGAATTTCATACTGACTAGGTATCTGCCTTGGCCTCAAAGTTCAACCGGTCTATAGTGGGCCTCAAAGTTCAACCGGTCTAAGTTGGGGGGGTATTCTTCTGGCAATATTAGTTGGGCGGGGATATTTCAGTCTCTTGCTCTTGAATTCTGGTTTCCTTTCACATGAAGTCATTTCTTCATTGTTGCGTCAGTATTCCAATGAATGTAGGTTTTGGTGTTGACGATCACATGGAGATAAGGTGATTCAGATTCTACAAGGCGCTTTGCACATTTGGTACCCTTTCATGTTGAATCATAGGAAAAACAGTTGATTTTATTCTTCATGAAAAATCATAATCAACATTGTCAATCTAATACTGTCCAATTACAGTTGTTACAAGGTTTATGACTGAAAGACATTCAGAAGGATTTCTGAAGAATTATGTTGGAACTTCTGATAAGTGATGAAAAGAACCTCTGAAAAGTTATGGCAAGAACTTCTGAAATGCTATTAAGAATCTCTGAAAATCTATGAAAAAACTTCTGAAATTATTGAAAGAACTTCTGAAAAGTATGAAAAGAACTTCAGAGAAGATATGAAAGTTATGAAAAGAACTTCTGAAAGTTTTTGAAAAGAACTTCTGAAACGGGTTGAAAAGAGCTTCTGGAAAGTTTTGATAAGAGCTGCTGAAAAGTTTTGATAAGAGCTGCTGAAAAGTTTTGAAAAGAACTTCTAATAAGTTATGAAAAAAACACGAGTGAAAGAATCCTGTTGAAGGAAAAAGGTATGTGTACCCAAAATATAGCATGTGAACCGGAGTCATTGTTCGTAAGAAATGGTTTAAAAACTTGTCAAAAATTCAAGTTATGTAGGTTAATCCAATATTGGTACCTGAGGGTACCCAGGTACATGGATAGCAGCACCCGAACTGAAGTTGTGTTTAACCAAAGGCAATGGGTCGTATTTTAGAACGTTGCTTAACGTTAAGGTCGACCTTAAGTCTATTGTAAAACTATCGAGAACAATAGATTTAAGGTTTAAGGAACGTTCTAAAATACGGCCCTATGTTCTTGATAGAAAAAGTTGTGGCGGGACTTCAAAATAATGTCACAGGAGTTGTTCTGTCATGTTGATTGCTGTGAGGATAGATGGCGTTGTTGTGAAAATTAATAAATCAGCTGGAGTTGATTCTATGAAAAGGTACCAAAGTCAGATATGCTTTCTAGGAGTGCATTCCAAATGCCATGTCATCATCATACATACTGTCTGCACATTATTACCATTAGGGGAGGGCATTAGATGGTCACAGCTTTGTTGATTTGATCAAATTGTGAGAGGTTTCACAAGTAATGTACACTAGTAGTGTTACTCATTGAAATCTACAACACAAAAAGCCCGATACTTTTCGTTGCTTGTGTTGTGAACTGGAACTTGTAAAAAACCATTGGAAGGAACTTCAGGACAATTGGTGGGATCATTTTTTGAATTCGGAAATTTTGAGAAAAAATTAATTTCACATTTTGGTCACATTTGCCACTGAAATAGTTTCACTTTATTTTTGTTTAGTCTTAGCCACAACATCGCTTTACCTCTCATAGTTGTTTGCGAAAATGTTGGCAAATGCTTCAGATCAAGTTTTGCTCTCCCCAGATGGTAGTAAACGACCAATTTCCTCATTCTATCTGGCACTGATGTCCCAACAGTATTTTCATCATCAACATGTTGCATTTATTATCATCCTTAGAAATTTCAATGTACATTGCTCATTTGGCACTGTTGGTATTCTTGAATGATGTGCATGTTTTTGGTACATAACAATCCTGCCTTTCAGATCCCGGCCTCATCCAAACCATTCCTGGAATTGTTGTTCACCTTGGGGTCGCATAACCGTGGTAGAGGTAATAATAATGTCACATTAACTCAAACTAAACGCAAAAGTGTACGATATACGGACATGAATGCTTTGAGGATTGATTTGCACTGAATTGTTTTTTGCTTTTAATAAGTGGGCTTATTTTGTTACATAACTTGGGAAATTCCAGTCGGTACTGAAAGTGAAAAATTGTTGGCACTTTGGCATTTCCTGGAGAACTGCCAGGCCAACGATTACCTCCACTGATGAACTACTTTTAGTTGGGTGTTGTGAAATTCAAAATTCATGTCCTAACAAACTGTATAGACTGCAGCTCATGGGGGGGGGGGGGATCATCTTGACTAGGGCTAAATCAGGATTTATCATTAAAGTATTACAATCTAATTACAAGATTTGTTTCCCTACTTTCCTTTGTATCGCATGCAGTTTCAGTGTGGAATATTCATCTGTTAGCCCTATAATATCTTGAAATCCATCAGCATTTGGTGTTCTCCAACATACATGTAAATTCAATCCCTGAATGAATTAGCCCCTTAGTTTTTTTTGTCGGCTTGCAAATGGATATCATAGTGTTGAAAATTTCACGATATAGTCATCATCACGTTATTTTGCAAATAAGACGAGAGCCGCGAGGTCTGACTCCTCATTTGGCTCTTTAGACAATAGTGAGCTTTTGCAAGCACCCGGTTAGGCCCTACGACGACGTTTATCTATTGTGTGGGTATACCCAAACAATAGATAAACGTTGTCGTATGGCCTAACCGGGCGCTTGCGAAAGCTCACTAATATTGTGTAATTTGCCCCATTTACATGAAGATGTATCAATGGGCATATACGAATCCCCGTTCTTGACCACACTCGTGCTGACCTAGTTCATGTAGTTGTTGACTTACCGGTAACTCGAGAACGGCAGTCTCGAACGCCGAGAACGCAACTCAAGTCGGGCCAAGAACATGTTCTTCTCATTCCTCCGCTGAGTGGGGAGTGAGAAGAACATGTTCTTGACCTGACTCGGGTTGCGTTCTCGGCATTTGAGACTGCCATTCTCGAGTTAAGTCAAAAACTACATGAACTAGGTCAGCGCGAGTGTGATCAAGAACAAGGATTCGAATATGCCCAAGATATCTCTTGTTTCCCTGTCTTGGGTTGTCAGTTGCTATGATGTCAATTTGCAGCTCCTCGCATTCATTTGAAACCAGTTACTGAATGGCATAATACTGATCAGTCCCTTTCGAGTTGTTACTCAAAAATTTTTGTCAATTTGTGGCTCCTCACATTGATTTGAAATGAGTTACTTTTAATGGCATAATACTGATCAGTCCCTTTCGAGTTGTTACTCACCAGTTACTTTTAATGGCATAATACTGATCAGTCCCTTTCGTGTTGTTACTCAAAAACTTTTGCTCTTGGCTACCGGGTATTAAAACTGTATGAAGAATTTTTTCCATGAACAAATTAAGATAGAGTTTTAAAGTGTGTTTCACATCAAACACTTCATCATGCAGTGTTCACCACAGGCAACCAAATCATAAAGAGATCTACACACTTCTTGTTCATTTCAAATTCGGCAGTAACTCCTTTGTTATTATTTTATGCCGTGCTGCCTCTACAAGGGGCGCATCTGAAAATTGCACCACAAGAGGTCTTTTCTTACTTTGGAAATTTCTTATTTGCCTCTTAGGTAGAATGCCAGGGGTGAACACTGCTGTTGGTTCACTGGTCCTTCAAGAACCTTGAAGCTGTCTATTTGTGTTAGACATGTTAGAGCACAGTGTCATAGATTTTTTGTCAAATAGTCCTTTAATCTGATCAGGGGAGTTTAAGAATATTGTAAAGTGTTTCATGCTGTCAGTTGGATTTAATGTTTTCGACCAAATTTTCAGAATATGTTGAGAAAATTTCCCGTGCGTGGCATATTCAAATAATTTTGTGGCTGTGTGGCCTCCAGAAGCATGCAAAAAGCAAAGGAGATAAAGTATTTTCAAAGTGCTGCAGTCTGAAATGATTTTTGTCTCTAGAAGTAATCAATTTTTACCCTGTGGTATTTTTTTCACGAGCGCTGGACTTAATTAACTTCCATCATATTATCTGGTGGTATCTTTTAAGATTTTTATTGACCTGGTGCTATTTTTTAAAGATTTTTAAAAAAATTCAACAATTTCCAGATAAAAAAGGAAAGCCAATATCACTTGAGAGGGCCTGATCTGAAGCTGTTTCCATTTGTGGTTTTGACCTTGACCTTGTGTTGTGATATCCTCAAGGTCATTTGAAATGTTAATTGGGTCAAGGTCATATTTGTGCTAATCGCCTGAGGGTGTTGTCCTTGCTTGGTTTTATTCAAGTGAACTGACAAGAGTAAATGTGACTGTTTTCAATCCAGTACGTCATCCATTCACCTAGAGCGATTCATCATAATATCAGTCTTTCCTTAATACTTGAATGTTGTTGAACTGCACCACAAGAGTAGATTATAGTCTCGTCATGTTGAGTCCTGGGTGTCACCTGTCTGTTACAGTTGTTGTAGCAGACGATAATTTTTTTCTTTTTCATGAATAATACGAACAGATTTACCCAACTACATGTATCAAGCATGTCAACAAGCCTGTTTCATAATGTCGAATTCTTGATCAAATATTCTGAATATGCCGATGAAAGAGCCATTGCTTCCATACAAAAAATCTAAGTGCAGTATGTTCAGAAAATTTGAATAATGTGATGGTGTGAAATAGGCTTTACCTAACTTTGTGTATGAAATGGTGAAAAGTCTAATTGATAAAAATGTTACTTCAGTCTTGAGTTAAAATCTACCTATTTTCTCAGGCTATGCCATTTTGACAGTGGCATTGTATTATTTGGCCTGTGCTTACTTTTTGTGTTGCAAGAGATGAAAATTAAAGTAATTGCCATCAGAATTTGATGGATTTTGATACATTGTAATTGCAATCAGAATTTGATGGATTTTGTAATTGCAATCAGAATTTGATGGATTTTGTAATTGCAATCAGAATTTGATGGATTTTGTAATTGCAATCAGAATTTGATGGATTTTGATAATTGCAATCAGAATTTGATGGATTTTGTTATTGCAATCAGAATTTGATGGATTTTGATAATTGCAATCAGAATTTGATGGATTTTGTAATTGCAATCAGAATTTGATGGATTTTGATAAAAATATGAGCATGCTTAATCACCCACCTGGTGTTCAGGATTCAAATACATGTGTTCTGCATCACATTTTAGACAAGTATTAAGTGCACTGTCAGTTATGTGATTTAGGATGAAATTGTTGCCGTTATCACATTTAGCATATGAACTTTTAAAAAAAATATCAAACTGATGGATTATCACAGATTCTTGCAGCTGTTTGCACCTTCATAACGTGGCAATGGCGCTTTATAATATGTCAATTTCAATTTCTTTGAGAGAAAACAGAAAGTGATAGTTGCTTTTACTTACCTATGAAATGTTGCCTAAGATTTTGTCAGGTTGAGTGCAGTGTTCTCCTTAAAATCAGCTGAAGTCATTTCCCTGGTATTAGGCTTATTTTATGAAATCACTACATTATGAAGTACGGTATGAGTCATAGGAGTGTAGTTCACATTCATAGTCTTCACTGCAGTTCATTATTTTTTCTGGGATAAGACCCCACACAAGTCATTCTGGTGATTTTTTTCTTCTCCTCTGCAAGTTACGTTGGTGGCTTGGTTCCATCTCTGGACGATAAGCCCTTCCTCTACCCTTTTGCAGCCAGATAAAATACGTGGGATTTTTAGATTCAAAAGCTCGTTGGCACAGTCTGCACAAGAACACAACAAACTTAAGTGTCAAGAGCAGTGGGTATGGTATAAATGCATGATGCATTGCTTGTTTCATGCTGTGTATTTTTGGGGGGGGGAGGAGGGGGATTCTTCATAATGGGTTAATTTTTAAAGTGTCGCTGGCGATTGCACTTGTTNTGGGTGCATAGTAATGCCAGTAACTGACATTGATATTGCTGATGTAATGCAATGCAGGCATCATGATGCCAGTAAATTGATATTGATATTGCCCATAGCATAAGGCAGCTCGTGATGCCAGTATTAAACTGACATGGATATTGCCGATGTATGGCATGGCATGATACCAGTAATAACTGACATTGATATCGCACATCATGATATCAGTAACTGAGATAGATATTGCCAATGCAAGGCATGATGCCAGTAACTGACATGTAAGGCATATCATGATGCCGGTAACTGACTGACATTGATATTGCTTTTGAGAGGCACATTGACATTGCCATTGTAATGAGGCACATCATAATTCAGTCATTGACATTGAATTGATTAATAGAATTGTTCATTCAGTTCACAACACTGACTGCTCTGTGGCCTGAGTGTCATCACCAAGGATGTCACCTGCTCTCAGTTTCTGAATGCCCATGCATAGCATGAAAATTTATTTTCATTTTCATGGAAGTTTCGAAGAAAAATGGTTTGAGTCTCGGCATGATCACATTCCCTCTGGCATGCCCCCTTCGTCATAGCAAGTCTAGCATTTATTTGCTTCAGTTGCTGAGGGTTGTAGCCAGGAGTTGAGATCACATCGGCATGGCTTGATACTTTTGATAAATTTCATCTCATACATGTACCATAGTTCAGTATTGAGGGTATTAACTCAACTGGCATAACACATGACCATTGCATATAAAATCATGGTTATGATAATGTAGCCTTCCTGCCATGAGCGCTGTAGCTGCTATGACCGTTTTCGAGAATTTAGCCCACCTTTCATGATCACCCGATCTCCCTCTGGTCTTGAGTGTGCCTAAAAGACACTGAACTTACTCCTAAAGCCTAGTTTATACTTCGACGCACGACCATCGCCGGCGACCGACGCGCGTTCTTGCGTCCGACGCCGACCCCGTCGTACGATTTGGTCGGCGTCCGATCGCGAGGCTGTTATTACTTGAGTCATTTCATAACGGGTCGCCGTCGCTAAAGTACGCTGGACTCTGAATCAATTCCGCGAAGTCGGCGTCCAGATTTGATCGGGCGTCGGACGCCGATGGTCTTGCGTCGAAGTATAAACTAGGCTTTTAATAGTCTTCCCATGTGTTAGAGGCAGGAGGGACAATTTAGGCATGGTGTTGCAACTCCCAAAAAAGGGAACACCAATGTTGTCATGGGCAACACTAAGGAGCACAGTATGCGATCTCTTAGTGGTATTTTGACTGCCGACGTTGAGGGAGCCATCTAGTGGCAGCAATAGGAACTACAAAAACCATTACAAAATGTACGTAGTACATTGGGTCCATTCGCTGATAATGTAGTTAGTTCCTGGGGTTGGAGAGTAGTGCGAATGGCGATGGTGGCGCCAGCTGTCGAGGAAAAGTGGCAATACCAGGCTCCTGTAAAAGCTAAAAACCCCAATGGGGTGAATGGGTGTCAACATTGGGTAGCTATTAAAATCCCTTGGTTCCTACAATTAGGGGGTCTAAGTGCATGAAAAATCCTGAAAAAGGGGTGAAAATATCTTGGTTCCTTCCATTAGGGGGTCTAATGGGATGAAAAAAGCCCGCAGAAAGGGGTGGAAAATTGAGTCTGCCACGGTCCCTGACTGTTATGATTTAGTAGACAACACAAATTTTTTTATGTTGGACAGTTTAATGAACATCCCTGCCATTTTGTTTGAGCAGGTGGCCTGCTGTATTCTCAACTGAGCGAAGACTTAATTCAAATAAGTTGCCGTCTGTGCTTGCGAATTTAAATCTACCATTAAATGATTAAAAAGGTGGCTTTCGTTGAAAAGTGCACATTAGACTTGTTTTTCCGAAGTGAAGTCAGAAAAAATGAACAAATCGTCATTTCGTGTAAGAAAATAAATACCACCAAATTTATTATTCGGCATCAAGGCTCAATATATGAATGTAACTAACATATTCCTTTCTTGTTTACAAGGTGATCTGGTAGTGTGGCATCGCCCTCTGCAAAGTTGTGTCCAATGGGTCCCACCGCACGGCCAGTTTGGTACAGATCAAATACATGTGTAACTCATATGTTATCACTTAAAAATCATTGCTAAAATTGTTGACACATATTTGAATCACCGGTAGGCATGTCTTGAGTGATTATTCGTCAGAATGTCCTTTGGAGTTGTATCGATGAATTGGATCGTACTTGTGTGGCAACCTGTTGATCTCCGAAATTTGTGGCAAATCATGAAGTATTTTAACCGTATTAAAGTGAGCACTCGTCATTCCCGTCCGAGTTCTTGGTCACCATGACTGCCTCTGGTGTTGCCCATCACTGTGTGTTGACAATTTTACCAATACTTGTGATTTCTATATTTTGATGTAGTCTTAGCGAAAAAAATCTCTTTCGGGTGAAAAACTAATGGGTGAGAATGAGATAGTTACCTGTGAAGTTCCCCTATTTACTTATTTTCTGTCCTCGCTATTTCCGATCCACTCCTGAAATGGAAAACGCAACCGGCATTTTGAAACTCACCCGAATCCATCGCAAAAGGTATTGGATTCTAACCATTGCCTGTAGATAATGCCTCCATTCCTGTCTCCTCCCTTGTTGAACTAAATGTACCTCCCTGAGATACTTGAGTGTACCTCCCTGAGATACTTGAGTGCGATTTGGAAGAAGTTAGTACCTGTGTAGTGTGATCAAAATCAACTAACAGTGACTTCCTCACAGAAGTCAGTCCCCTTACGTTCTGAATACAATATGACGCGTGGGGGGAGCGCTTAAATCTTTCTAGTGTCGTTCACCTTCCTGTTTTAGGATTGTGCGGGGAAGGGGGCCTAAAAATTTTGGGGAGTTGGAAATTTTTTTTAGTTAGAGTTCACTTGTTGGCTGTCATGTAGTGAAATGTGTGTCCCAGGTTTTGGTCCATTAAATTTGATTCTTTATGAAGCTGAAATTTCATATTTGACATTCGTGGCTTCAAAGATGAACAAGTCTTAATACCAGATGGTAAGTTCCTATACAGATTTTTTGCACCGACTCTGCAAGTGAGGTCTAAAGCCTACCATGCAGGGACACATCAGGACATTTTTTTTTGCCCAGCCACCTGTAGCCACTTGTTGCCAGGCAAGCACCTGTTGTTGTGTCCTTGCAGTAAAGCTTTTGAGTCCATAATCATAATTCATTGTAAAACTGGCAGAGTTGATGCAAAACATAGAGCACTGAATAGAATTTCTCTCTGGTAATGTAAGACTGTCCTCCTTTGTTGCAATTGAACTAAATTCAGCCCTGATTTACCTGAAACAGAGGCGACCAAAAACAATGCTAGTTTATCTGCTTTAAGACCCTATTTTGCTGCGTGCTGTCATTGACTGAACTCACTTTTACATTATGATGACCATGTTGATTCAAGGCTGGTGCATATGTTGAGATACTTGTTGTGCTCTGACACAAACTATTTTCATTCAGGTTATATCACTCAGATACTAGTTGTGCTCTGAACATCCCCTCACTGAACACTGTCAGTTGTACTCGGACCATTCCCTCACTAAAAGTATCACTAAGATATCAGTTGTACTCGGACCATTCCCTCACTATCACTAAGATATCAGTTGTACGCGGACCATTTCCTCACTGAAAGTATCACTAAGATACCAGTTGTACTTGGACCATTCCCTCGCTAAAAGTATCACTAAGATATCAGTTGTACTCAGACCATTTCTTCACTGAAAGTATCGCTTATACCAGTTGTACTTGGACCATTCCCTCACTATCACTAAGATATCAGTTGTACTCGGACCATTCCCTCACTAAAAGTATCACTAAGATATCAGTTGTACTCGGACCATTCCCTCACTATCACTAAGATATCAGTTGTACGCGGACCATTCCTCACTGAAAGTATCACTAAGATACCAGTTGTACTCGGACCATTCCCTCACTAAAAGTATCACTAAGATATCAGTTGTACTGGGACCATGCCCTCACTAGAGATATCAGTTGTACTCGGACCATTCCCTCACTAAAGCATTACTAAGATATCAGTTGTACTCGGACCATTCCCTCACTAAAGCATCACTGAGGCTGCAATCACAAAGAGATACATGCTACAGGGACATGCCGGTTAACAACGACGTGAAGCCATTGTTAACCAGCTTGCCCGTGTAGCTCTATGTGATTGCAGCCTAAGATATGAGTTGTACTCTGACCATTCCCTCACTAAAAGTATCACTAAGATATCAGTTGTACTCGGACCATTCCCTCACTAAAGCATCACTGAGGCTGCAATCACAAAGAGATACATGCTACAGGGACATGCCGGTTAACAACGACGTGAAGCCATTGTTAACCAGCTTGCCCGTGTAGCTCTATGTGATTGCAGCCTAAGATATGAGTTGTACTCTGACCATTCCCTCACTAAAAGTATCACTAAGATATCAGTTGTACTCGGACCATTCCCTCACTAAAGCATCACTAAGATATCAGTTGTACGCGAACCATTCCCTCACTAAAAGTATCACTAAGATATCAGTTGGACTCGGACCACACCCTAAGTATCCCTGAGATACCAGTTGTGCTCTGACTAATCCCTACTTTAAAGTATCCCTTGATATTTTTATTCCGACCATTTCCTCACTGAAAGTACCGGTATCACTAATCCAAAGAAGAAAGCACAAAAATTGACACATAAAGTGGTAAATATCAAGAAGTCAACTTCCAGGACTTAGCAAATTTTCGACCCCAACCGGGGTCTTCTTCAGGCTGTCACTTTTCCACACTAGATTTCAGAAAAGACTCAAAGGATTTCAGTCCTTTCTGAAATCTAGTGTGGAAAAGTGCCAGCCTGAAGAAGACCCCGGCCGGTTGGGGTCGAAAATTTGCTAAGTCCTGGAAGTTAACTTCTTGAAAGTATCACTAAGATACCATGTGCCATGCTCTGAAGATTTCCTATCTTGAAGCATCCGTCAGATATATTTACTGTGACACTTCCCTTACTGAAAGTATCTCTGAGATACTGGTACCAGGCATGCTTTGGTCATTCCCAAGTATAATTACCAAGGTTCCTGCTGTACTCCCACATATACTGGTACCATTCCCTACTGAATATAATGGAGATACTGGATATATTGGCCATGGCACATCGGTGCCTTTTGTAGTTTTCCCCTTCATTATTTCAATAACACACAAATGAATGTAAGATTTTTTAGGAGTAAAAAATAAAAAAATACATAAAAATATATAATGAAAACATACCTCAGAGCAGACAGACATTCAGACGTATGCACCTGACTTCAATTTTTCACACCTATGGCCAGTTTCTACAGCGACTTTTCTCATTTCTCATTCTAGTTTGGTATGTTTGAAACCCTTGTCAGTGGTATTGTGGATGAATTCCCGAAGTATTTCCGTGGAAAGAAGATATATGTGACAATGGGAATGGCAGTGTTTGAGATGCTGATTGGCCTTCTCTTCTGTACAAGAGTATGTACTCTTCTTTCTTGCAATTTTAATATTTCCAACTTTTTCGCATGTTTGAAAATGGGCATAACCCTTGACATGCCATTCCGCAAAAGCAGTGGTACTGATCTCACAGTTTGTCTTGGCCACAGGGACTTGAGGCATGCATTGCAGGGGTGGTGGGTGTGTTACAGAGGTCCAATAACACCCCCGAGTAATGCCCCAGGCATTACTCAAGGGTGTGTTATTGGACCTCTGTAACACACCCACCACCCCCTGCAATGTATGCCTCAAGTCCCTGCTGTCTTGGCTTACCTTACAACTCATTTCTTCTGTTGAGTCATTGGGCATATTCGAAGCCTCGTTCTTGACCACACTCGTGCTGACCTTGTTCATGGTAGTTGTTGACTCAACTCGAGAACGGCAGTCTCGAACGCCGAGAACGCTAACTCGAGTCGGCCAAGAACGTGTTCTTCTCGCCCTCCACTGAGTGGGGAATGAGAAGAACACGTTCTTGACCCGACTCGAGTTGCGTTCGAGACTGCCGTTCTCGAGTTGAGTCAACAACTACATGAACTGGGTCAGCACAAGTGAAGAACAGAGGATTTGAATACGCCCATTGATTTTCATGTCTTGTGAATTTCAGGCCGGGATATACATCTTCCAAATCGTGGACTGGTACGCTGCCTTCTTCTCTGTCACTTTCATTGCTGCAGTCGAATGCCTGGTGCTCGCTTATCTGTATGGTAAGGAATGTTTGACTTCTATAATATGAATAACTAGATGTCAAAATGCTCCCTGTGTATCACATTTTACAATGCTTTTATTTTAGGCTTCGTTGGCAAACGAGAATCTCTCGGGATTTGTCACTGTGAACTTGTGATATTTTGGACTCAGTTAACTTGTTCCAGAATAGCATAGGCATTGGAAATTGCCCCGGGCTGAAAAACTTAAAATTTCATTGTGTGATTTTCAGGCATGAATCGTCTGATTGATGACCTCGCTTTGATGATTGGCCGTCGCATCTGCTGGGGTTGGAAGATCCTTTGGGGTGGACTTACTCCTATCGTCATGTTTGTAAGTTTATTCGTAGCTTCATATCAGGTGACAACAGTGTGTTATCTTCAGGTGGTAGCTTCTGGATAGCATTTTGTTGTAGCCTTCTGGATAGCCTTTTGTTGTAGCCTTCCGGATAGCCTTTTGTTGTAGCCTTCCGGATAGCCTTTTGTTGTAGTCTTCCGGATAGCCTTTTGTTGTAGCCTTCTGGATAGCATTTTGTTGTAGCCTTCTGGATAGCCTTTTGTTGTAGCCTTCCGGATAGCCTTTTGTTGTAGCCTTCCGGATAGCCTTTTGTTGTAGTCTTCCGGATAGCCTTTTGTTGTAGCCTTC
>NMRB01002240.1:5994-26169 GCA_002633025.1 Notospermus geniculatus
GATAGATAGTGAGGGTAACTCCAACTTATTCTGACTGCAAAGATTTCATACGGGACTCTGGTTTCCTTCTGCTCCTACATGAAAGTCGCCCCAAGTCTTAGGAGCAATTTGCTCTCAGCTCTCGATTCTTTGCAAGAGTGGCGTTCCCCTCCCATCGTGGCGCGCACATTATCAGAAATTCGGCCAAGAGTGTCGAGCTGCGTCGGTCCCCAACTATTACGGGTCGGTTCCCGCCTACCCATTCATTCATTCAGCTATAGTCGCGTTGTATGTCGACACTGGCAGCTACGAAGTACTACCAGACTACCGCGCTGTGGCGAACATGATTAACATGGAACATTAGCATATGGCCAATCACGACACCGGAATTTAATGAGGTCTGACGACTTTACAGCATAAGTCATCTTAAGGTCGCAAACTCGCCAAGGCGGAGACATTACGCCCCCTAGATAATGCACTTCATGCAATGTTACGGCGAAACTTAGTAATTGGCGAGTTTAGGTTATCCGTCTGGTATACGTCCGTCTATACGTTGCCTCGTGAAGGATACCTAATAGACCCGTGTCTAAAATCCCCGTGCTTATTAGCCCCAGCGATCTCGAAGGGGCAACGCCGGGGCTATTTAGACACGGGGATTTTATGTAGTGTAACCGCGAAATCCCCGTGTTTATTTGTAGTTCCAAGCACCCGGCGACAGACGGCGATGCAAATCGATGAGTCATGCGCCTGCGTATAGGATATTTCACGCCTCCAGTAGCCACTCGATGACAGAGAATTGCCTACATGCAGTGCCCCTATCGCCGGGATACGGAACTTATTACCAATCGCACTTTTAGTAGTGTAACCGCTCGCCGCGTCAACGCCGTGTTTTTTCTGGTTCGGAAAAACCCCGTGTCTCAAAAAGCACGGGGATTTTGGATAGGTGTAACCACGGCTTATGTGAGACGCCAAAAGTTAGTTCAACATGTGCTCCAATAATTCTGTGAAAGCGAGGTATTTATCCCTTGTTTCACGCCTCGAACACGAACTAATACGGCACTTTGTCTCCTCAGCAGCACTTTATTTACCACAAAATACAGAATCGCACATCCAGTGAGAAACCATGCGGTCGAGAGCGAGCACTGCGCAACCGTCTGCGCACCACGCGACAGGGGCCGTCTCCACTGTCGTCATACAAACAAGGGGGCATCTCAGCCCTACACTTAACATAAACCCTGGCGCAACACCGCGCCGCCACATACCTCCCCCCAAAGAGGAAGGCTCGTCCCGAGACCCTTTTACGATTTCAACTATACCACTATAACCCGGCCTGCTCCGACTGCAGGACCTTCCACTTCATAAACCCATATTCTAAAATACCTTGGTATCTCGTGCGTATGTTTCAAATGGATAATGCATTAGCCTCATTCTGAATGCAGCGGGTCTGGGTGACACAACCAAGACCCGCTCAGTGTAATGGCGTGCGTCCAACATTTCTCGCTTCGAGCATTCAGCGAGGTAGTGCAGCGAATTTCGGCCAGGTGGATACTCAGTGACCTATCCCAACGAGGTTTTGTACCATTAGGTACATTTCCTGCGGATAATCCGTTGAAGAAAGCNATTCTAAAATACCTTGGTATCTCGTGCGTATGTTTCAAATGGATAATGCATTAGCCTCATTCTGAATGCAGCGGGTCTGGGTGACACAACCAAGACCCGCTCAGTGTAATGGCGTGCGTCCAACATTTCTCGCTTCGAGCATTCAGCGAGGTAGTGCAGCGAATTTCGGCCAGGTGGATACTCAGTGACCTATCCCAACGAGGTTTTGTACCATTAGGTACATTTCCTGCGGATAATCCGTTGAAGAAAGCGCCCTGCGACCTCATTTCGACTCCTGCAGCTTGCTGCTAGCGCTGCACACAGATGTACACGATGTAGGCACGATGTACAGGTTTGTACACACAGTGCGTGATTCACTGATGTCGCGTCATCGACGGATCGTCCTCCCTGATATCTTAGGCCTGTTTATTGCAATCAAACTGCACTGAACCTATGTATACTATGTTTAGTTTGAGGTATTTTAGAATAGAAATTAAACCCTCGGCTTCGGGTCTTGGTTGCGACACCAAACCCGCGAGGGTGGAGCAAAAATTCCGTCCAAACCCTCGGCGAAGCGCCTCGGGTTTGGACTACATTTTAGCTCCACCCTCGCGGGTTTGGTGTCGCAACCAAGACCCTCCGCCTCGGGTTTAATTCCTTAATCATAAACAACCGCATATACTGGTGGCCGCACATCCGCCAAACAACACATACCCGCAACTACATAACCGATCCGAACGTCACACAAAATATAAAAATATAAAAACATAACACAAACGTCTTAACGAGGTAATCACTTTTCCCCAAATACACCGAAATTTAACTCCAACGTCTCACTTATCCATATTGTCCTCGTAAGTCACTGCTTATAGTTCTCCTCTATTCGTTAACCTCCAGGTTAACAGGCCATGGTAAACAATACCTCAAGGCCTGAGCTATCATGCCAACTGTCCTTGGCTAATACACTTTGCACATAATCCTCGTATCGCTTGGGAGGCCGCGAGGTTCTTCCTGAACGAGTCACCTGCGGCGTTGCCACAGCCCGCGGGGGTGCGGGCCCAGTCGTTGTCGGGGTTGCCGAAGGGGTCACCGCGATCGGCTCTGATACCGGATCCGGGTGGGGTTCGGCGTCACTACGGTCAGCGTTATCGTTATCCTCAAAGGGCTCTGGGGGGCCTACCGGGGCCGGAGGAACTGGGGCGACTGCACCTCCAGCTGGCCTCGGCACAACTGGTGCTAGGTCCAGTTGCCGTTGAAATATATTCGGCCTAGCGGGGCGGTACATAATATCACCTCCCTGCCTATCCGTTTCTGGGTGTAGCGGGCTAGGAATCCTCGGCGCCTCGTATGGCTTTAAACGGTTATGATGTACCACTAACCGTTTCCTGGAAACCTCGTGTTCGATTCGGTAGGTTACCCCTGGCAGCCCATCTCCATTTTGCAGCCGTTTCTTCACCACATATGGGCCCTCCCATGGGAGTGCCAGTTTCTTGTGTCTGTGTTTGGACGCCATGCTCAGAAGCCACACTTTGTCTCCCTGTCTGTATGGGTGGTGGCGAGACCACTTGTCGTACACCTTCCGCTGGCGTCTCTGGGCCAGGGCCAAGTTGTCCCTAGCTGACATGAAGGCCCTCTGCAACTCGTGATGCACGTCCTTGGCATAGTTTCCTACTTTCTTCCAATAACGGGGGGTTGGCGTGCCATATATAACATCTGCCGGCAGCCTCGGTTCCCTGCCATGCATCAGGAAGAACGGGGAGAACTTCGTCGACTCATGCACACTGGAATTGTATGCCAACACTATCGGGCCTAGATGCAAGTCCCAGTCCAACCCCTGCTCCTCTGTCACTTTTGCTATAGAGTTCTTGAGGCTCTTATTGAACCTTTCAACCATCCCATTTCCCTGGGGATGATAGGGGGTGGTCCGTGATTTGTGAATCTCCAGTAGTACGCACAGTTCTTGGCATACGTCGGCTTCAAATTGCCGTCCCTGATCAGAATGAAAACTCTCGGGCACCCCGTGTTCACGTACATATTCTCTAAACAGTATATCAGCAACCGTCCGCGCAGTTTGGTCCTTCATTGGGTATACATTGCTGTACTTTGTGAAGTGGTCCTCCACGACGAGGGCATAACGGTTGCCTCTGGGGGTCACCGGTAGTTCCGTTATATCAGTTGCTACCAGCTCCAAGGGCCTGGTGGACTGCACACTTTCCATCGGGGCCTGCATGCCGGGCGTCGGTCCCTGTCGTGCAACGCAGAGCGGGCATGTCCTACAAAACTCCTGAGTTTCCTGAACCATACCTGGCCAGAAGAATCTATCTTTCATTTTCCTCAGGGTTTTATTTCGGCCGAAGTGGGCGGAGCCGACCCCTCCGTGAACATCTTGCAGCGACGTCAACCTCAAACTAGGGGGTAGCACCTGTCTGTGGATCATCCCTCTGCTTTTCGGATGCCTACACTCATGACATAGAATGCCGTCCTGCAGCGACAACCGCTCGAAATGTCGCCAAAAGGCTTTCACTTCCCTCCCCTGTGACTGAATGGCCTGCCACTCGGGCTTGTCTTGGGTGGCTACCCATCCTCTCACCTGCATTAGGATGGGATCCGACTCCTGTTCGGCCTCCATGGAATTTGCCGGTTTATCCTCTCCATCCGATTTGCCCATGGTTGTCACGAAAACCCCTGGTGTGCTTGGTTTTACCGGGGCAGGGGTGGCTGAAACCTCCTGCATTGTGATCGGCTCAGCATTTTCACTCCCCTGCTCTGTGGTCTGCCTGGCCACACTTGTCTCCTTTTCCTGACCTTCCACCACAGGGGCAACCTGAACCACCCGGGCTTGGGTCGATACGTCCTGGTTGTTGTCTACCCTGGTGATTAATTTTCGTGGCTTTGGTTGTGGTTTGGGCTTTTCCTTCCCCGCTTTTGGTAGCTGCTCCGGCAGTACGTCAACTTGAATAGCGACACTTGTCACTCGCACAGAGCTTTCCAAGTTGTCCTCGGACGGCCGCCTGCTGAGGGCGTCAGCAGCCCCATTCTTGGGCCCGGGTCGGTACTTTATCTCCATATCTCCGTAAGCACCCAGCTCGATCGCCCAACGGCCACGGCGTCCTGTTGGCTCATTTTCAAATTTTAAGTGGGCCTGATGGGTAAGGGGTCGGTGATCAGTGTATACAGTAAAGGGCGCTCCCCACAAGTACACATTAAAGTGACGCAATGCCCACACGATCGCCCAGAACTCTTTATCATAGGTACTCCATTTACGTTCAGTCTTGTTCAGGGAGCGGCTGGCATATGCTATCACCTGTCTGCCCCATCCTGCTCCTGCGACAAGGTGGCTCCAATTGCCAAATCGGATGCGTCTGTGCTCACCTGAAAGGGCTCGTCCCAGCGGGGGTGTCCTAGTATCGGGGGCGACGTCAGACACTGCTTCAGGTCGGTGAAGCTTTCTTCACATTCGTCGTTCCACTCGAAGGGCACATCCTTTTCTAACAGTCGGTTGAGGGGCCCCGCAATGCCCGCAAAACCTTTCACGTATCGTCTATAAAATGAGGCTAGGCCCAGGAAGCTCCGGACTTCCTTTTCATTCACAGGTCGCGGCCAGTTTACCATGTTTACGACCTTTTCAACATTTTCGGGGTCTGGCCGGACTCCATCTTTGGACACCTCGTGCCCCAGGTTCACAGTCCGCGGTAGTGCAATTTTGCACTTACTCGGTTTGAGTTTTAAGTTTGCTGATCTGAGACGCTGGAATACTTCTTCCAACACTACTAAATGTTCATCGAATGTCTTCGTGTAAATAAAGAAATCATCCAAGTATGTGGCAACAACCCGCCAGTCCATACCAGCAAACACAAGTTCAATAAGCCGCGAAAAGAGGGGCGGTGCGTTACACAGCCCGAACGGGAGAACCTTGAATCTATACAAATTAGGTCCCACAGAAAATCCTGTTTTATCTCTATCTGCATTATCCACTGGCACCTGCCAGTACCCACTAGTCAAGTCCAGTGTAGAAAATACCGTAGCTCCCGACATCCCGGCCAAGGTATCGTCCACCCTCGGCAAAGAATGTGCGTCTTTTACGGTCACGTCATTCAACTTGCGGTAATCGACGCAGAAGCGAAAATCCCCTGATTTCTTCTTGATGAGAACAACAGGTGAGGACCATGGTCCATCACAAGGTTCGATCACACCATCGTGGAGCATTTCATCAACCTGGCGGTGGAGTACGTCTCTAAGGTGAAATGGTACCCGCCGGGGGGGTTGTTTCACCGGGCGGGCATCCCCAGTATCGATCCGATGTGTTAGTATATCTGTCAAACCCCTGTCATTCGGGGTGCGGCTAAATACATCTGCATTTCGCCTGAGCAGATCCTTCAATCTCGCTAAGTCGGCCTCCGAGAGGTCGCATCCCGAGAGATCCACAGGCGGCATATCTGTACCAGCCTGGTAAGTACCACTACCTTCGGGGTCCTCCCCTTTTCGTACCCCATCCTCTGGTTCGTACTGGTCCACCAGTTCATATGTGCCTCTAACTTTGGGGTCCGCCGACGGTCCCAAGTTGTGGAAGTCACCTACTAGCTTTCCCTGTCGTACCAGCAGTGGATGGCTATCCGGATTCATGATCCTTACAGGTACAGTAGCCCCTGATGCTAGGGCTACCACGCGTGATACTAACACCTCGTTTCCCTTCCTAGGTTCCAGCACACCTTCGTAGGGCAGCATCGTATTCGCTCCCTCGTGAATTAACTGTCCAGGTACTATTATTTCTGAGTTCGGGGGCACTGTACACTCCTCCAATGTCTTCACCCTACAGACTCCCGGTGGTAACGGCTGGCGGCTCTCCAGGGTTACGGTTTCGTTGCCTATAGTGAGCTCACTCTTTCCGGCATTGATAGCCATATCATTTGCTTGCATGAAGTCCCAGCCAATGATTAAAGGGCTGTCCACATTAGTCGCTACTCGAAAATGATGTGAAATTTCTATGCCGCCTATATTTACCGTGATCATTGAACGTCCAATAACGTTCAATGCCTCTCCTGTAACCGAGTGAGGGCTTTCCCGGGTGTTATCGATGAGAAGCTCCGGGGGTTGGCACCCCTTCCACAGGTCTTCCCGGATAACTGAAATATCCGCTCCCGTATCTATTAGTGCCAATCCCTGTTCCCTTCCTATCCTCACTTTCACTCTGGGCATTACTTTTGTTGGGTCTATTAGCCTTCCCTGTGTGGCTGCTAACTGACCCTCATTAACAGCCGTACTTATTCCCCCTGTCCCTGATCTTCCTTCAGGAACCAACAGTGGCGCCACTTGTGCCCATAACCCTGGCAGTAGTCGCATACTCCGTCAAATGCCGCTGTTGGTGTTGAACCTGGAGCAGGCGGAGGGCCATTTGACCGGGAGCCTGAACCACGGCCATTTGACTGACCCCCCCTCGTCATTGGGGTGTACCCCTGATAGGGAAAATTACCTGGTGTCTGGCCTTGGGCATCTCCTCTGCTTGGTTGGGTACCACCATTACCGTACCCTGGCCTGCTGGGGGCCCGACCTCGTGGGAAGTTTGGCCTACCCCTGAAGCGACCACGACCTCTGGTCTGTTGGGTCATCCCCCTACCTGCTGGTTGTATGGGGCCTTGGTTATTGCTGTAGTTGCCCTGGCCCTGTTGGTGCCCACTACTTGTGGAGCTCTCACGGTGCCTCTCCATCCGCATTTCAGACACCTGGTCAGCTAGTTTCTTGACCTGTTCTGCTAGGCCGGCAATGGCGGAGTCGGCTGCTGAACCTGACCCCTCACCAGGCTCACTCTCCCTTGCCACAGAGCGGATTGTCTTGCCCTGTGCAACCTTCTGCACCTGTTCGAACTGTTCGGCTAGTTGAACAGCGGCCCTCAGGGTTTCCGGATTATGTGTAAGGAGATGCAGCTGCACATCCCCATCCGTTATACCTCGTATGAATTGCTCCTTAGCCAGAGCATCCCGGGCGGCCTCCGCAAAATCCGCATATGCCAGTGTCACCGCTTCCATAATGCGGAGTTCGAAGGCTGGAAGGGTTTCCCCAGGTGACCTAACCATTGCCATGAACTCCTGCCGCCGGAGGAGGTTATGGTCTCCGGGAACCAGACGGGCCCGCAGGGCCGGTTTTAATAATGCATAGTCTGCCTTCTGTGCAGCCGGGAGAGCATCGTATGTCATGAAAGCACGACCAGTCAGGTAAAGTGGCAACACCGCGTGCCTGGGTTGAGCACCATCTGGTGGAGGTTCCGGCACGAAGAGCTCGAACCTCTTGAACCATAGATCAAAGTTGGAGCCGGTCTCCCCGCTGAACTCCGGCAGCTTTGGACGCACTACATTAGCAGCCATAATTCTGATTTATCTGGAGCCAAATTACAACAACAAAGGAAACAAAAAAACACAGATGTCCCTGCTCTCAACAACTCTGCAGCAAACTTTTTTTTTTTCAGTCTACCTTGTACACATGTACAACTGTGCCCAGGTGGCCGGCTCAGTCAGTACCGACTAGAACACACCTGATCCTCATCCGGATCTCCCGCACGAAATTATTTCGTGTGTGTGTGTCCGGGTGCACACCGTCTCTCACGCTCAAACGGTTCCTCCTCGCTCGCTGCCTTCCCCTGTGGCGTCGGGCAACAAACCGGTCCAAAAATATCGGGCGGTACCCTAGCTCATGGTGGATACTGATCACCCTCTTGTTAACGATCTCCTGGGCCTTAGCTTCTGCCGCTGACAAGTTCAGGCGTGGCGGTATTGTCCCCAAGAGCAGCTTACTGTCCTGGTGGTGGCTCTGAACCAACCCTAGTAAGCGTTCGATCCCCAACAAAACTGGCTCCGCCAGATAATTCCCGTCAATTCGTACCCTCCGGGAAGGGGTACAGGGTGCAGGTGTGGTACGGTCCCTATACGGAAAAATGTCATTGCCGCCCCCACACACAGCTACTATCACTGGTTCCTTTGAAACATCGAGAACCTCCGCTGCTAAGTCACAGAGTTGGCGGAATTTAGCGCCTCTCACCACTATAGCACGAACGTTTACTCCATCTATTTCCTGCTCCAAATCGATCTCCGCCCCCGCCAGCAACGAATCGGTAAGGATGCACACCTCCTTCACAGTTTCCTTTACCACTCGTGTATCCTCCGGCCACCACTCATCTGTTACGATGAATTCTGGGCTTTTGGATCCGTCCCCTTGGGTGGCGCCCCCTTCACTGTCTGAGTCCGAACCTTCCGCCGCCGCTGCCGCTTCTGCTTCGCGGAATTTCCTCCGTGGCATTTTCTGAAAAAGGCCCCATTTTTTTAAATTAATTTTACCCTATCTATACTGTCAATTGGGATGACACACTGGTGTGGCAACGGGCTCTGGCCCTGTTGCATACAACACAGCTACCGCGTGCTTCAGACACCGTCGCCGACGACCACAACCATCAGCACCGCGGTATCGATATGGTGGTATCCGATTACCGGACAAACACTAGGCCTACCCTATTTTCGGACACCCACTTTCGATAGGCCTAGGCCTACTCATCTAGCTCTGCTAATGCTGCGTTCACACCTATTTCGCACCGAAATCGGTTTCCGTAAATCGAAATACGGAAATCGATTTGGTTACGTCGGGTCGGGTCACACTACAACTAAACCGATTTCGATTCGAAACAAAAAGCGTCACACCCAACCCGAAATAAGTTCTACGTCATGACGTTAGGCCTACATTGAATGTACACGGTGCAGTACATAACTATTTCGATTTGGCTAATGCGAATCGAAACCGATTCAAATACCGGTTTGGTTAAATCGGTATAAAAGTGATCTATTTCGAATTGAGTGTGACGCGTTATATCGGAATAGGCCTTTATTGCGAATTCGATTCGATATAAAACCTTAGTGTGAACACGGCATTAGTGGCACTTAACCAACTAGTCCTAATCAATCATGTCCTTAATACTACTCCCTGCCAGGGGCCCTTTACCACCCGATTCCACCTCGGTCTAATGACATGCACGACCGTACTGTGGAGGTTGTCAATGGCGGGAATATAGAAATGGCTGATGCGGGATTCTGATCCTCGCTGTATTAAAACGGGTCCTTTTTCCTCCAATCCTGCCTGGAGGTCCCACGTTGGGCGCCAGTGTGAAAGCGAGGTATTTATCCCTTGTTTCACGCCTCGAACACGAACTAATACGGCACTTTGTCTCCTCAGCAGCACTTTATTTACCACAAAATACAGAATCGCACATCCAGTGAGAAAACCATGCGGTCGAGAGCGAGCACTGCGCAACCGTCTGCGCACCACGCGACAGGGGCCGTCTCCACTGTCGTCATACAAACAAGGGGGCATCTCAGCCCTACACTTAACATAAACCCTGGCGCAACACCGCGCCGCCACAATTCCTTCCGGTCTCTTGTTATATTCCGTGACGTCATTCGAAGATGCCGTTTGGCGGGAAACTAACAAGAGCTCTCATTTCATGAAGAAACTCTGAGATATTGGAACTGGACGGTCGTCAAGACGATTCAGGCAGTGTACGGTACGACTTTGATATCAAGCCTACCATCTCTTTCTTGGCATAGAATCTGACTCCGTCCTTTACCCAAGAAATCTCCGGTGTGAACCTTAGCGTCGTCTGCACACCAGAAGGTACCCTCCCAGTCGACTCCATCAAACTTCATGTTTGCATCCTTGGAAAAAAATATCTTGATTCTGCTTCCAGTGACGCAGACGATATCGACGTTGTTGTCGTCGTTAAAGTGTCCTGTGTCCAGAATCGAACCAAAAGGACAGGATCTGGTTGTCGTTAGCAGTTGTGTCGTATTTCCAAAATATCCAGTACTCGCCCCAGGGCGGACAGCAAGGGTCTGCTGACCACTGGTTTTATCCCACCAGTTACAGATTATGTCGTCAAACTGGTCATTATTCAGGCGGCGAATTAGTATTTTAGTCTCATGAGTGGAGTCGGTGATGCAATAATTTAATACCTCTGTTGTCTCTGGTGCAGTCGGATCTTTGTTGACAAATATATCTCGTTGCCAGACACGCGAGTCTGGGTAACCAAAACAGAACACCTGATGTACGTTACCACTTCCCTTAAATTTACCCACGTCAAAATATTGTGTTTGATACGTACACCAACCAGCTGTCCAACTCTAAACCTTTTTTTGTTTCTGGTTGGCGCAAAACATCACGAAGTATTTCCGCTCCAAAGCTTTCATATCACAGACAACATCACTGATACCATCCCCTTCAAATCGTCCACTCGGAATTCGGGGTTGTTCGAGGCAGGACAGTAAGTGAATCCCTCTTCCTCCGTGATATGGAAATATCCTCCCCGAGAGATTGCACATCTAATTTTCAGTGTCACCGGGTTGACGCAGATTGAGTCCTGTTTTTAGAATCGGTGTCCATTTTACCGAGGAGTATTCTCCCTCCTGCCGCTGGTTCACGTCACGGAGCCCTTCCAGACACAGCTCCCGGCGAACTCTCAGAAAAGTTCATCACTAGATCGGAACTCAGCAAGCAATTCCCATCCCCCGGTCCCATCCGTTAAGAAACTGAATGAGAGACATCCTTTGTCTTCAAGGTGAAGGGATACCTAAGCACAAAATAATGCGTGCATAAAATTGAAAAATCCATATATTTTCTTTGACCTAAGTGGTCTATGAAATCATTTAAACCCTGCTCCGTACATTCTGATATAAAAACGTGGATTTGGGTTTAGGAGTAATGTTATTAATTAATTGTTTATTAGACCCTAAAGTTTCATCTTCGGGGTGAAATTCTTACATAAAGACCGATTGTGGTGTTATATAAAGACGAGGGGCCGCATTCAAAAAGGGTGATCATCGCGCGATTAAGAAATGCCCTGATTCACATATTCTGGAATATGTAAAGATTTCACCCGGATATCACAAAAATCTCTCTTTGATGAATATGTACTTTATTGCAGAAAAAAAACGCTATTCACGAAATACAAGAATTTCTGGGCCAAGGCAAGGCATTAGTGGACCAGAAATTTCTCTATAGGCAGCTGGAGGACTAAGTTATCAGGTAAAACGAATACTTCATAAAAATCATCAAGCAATTAAGTGGAAAACAAAACCGAAAGTCGCAGGAAAAGTGGGGAATTCCACCTAGTGAGTCGATCAATATTGTTTATGGGCTGCTGCACAACAGATATAGTTCTGAGACCGCCGCTAGTCTGTGCTGATCTGTTAGGTGTCCCTTCATTTTACCGAGGAGTATTATCCCTCCTGCCGCTGGTTCACGTCACGGAGCCCTACCAGACACAGCTCCCGGCGAAGTCTCAGAAAAGTCGGTCGCTAGATCGGAACTCAGCAAGCAATTCCCATCCGTTAAGAAACTGAATGAGAGACATCCTTTGTCTTCAAGGTGAAGGGATACCCAAGCACAAAATAATGCGCGCATAAAATTGAAAAATCCATATATTTTCTTTGACCTAAGTGGTCTGAAATCATTTAAACCCTGCTCCGTACATTCTGATATAAAAACGTGGATTTGGGTTAGGAGTAATGTTATTAATTAATTGTTTATTAGACCCTAAAGTTTCATCTTCGGGGCGAAATTCTGACATGTGGGTACCGATTGTGGTGTTACAGATTATACATATACCTTTACATAAAGACCGATTGTGGTGTTACAGAACCTTACATGAAGACGAGGGGCCGTATTCAAAAAGGGTAATATCGATAAAAAGAATAATATCGATATGCTGAAAATAACTGCCCAATGCTGACAGTTGTGGTAGGCTTTATAGACAGAACAGGTCACAGTTTGATTTGTAATTGGACATTGCTACCGTAATTTTTAAGTTTGATGCAATAGCACATCAGTCTTGGTACCGTACTCTTTTTTGGATCATGACTACGGAATGAATTGACGACGTCACGTACGTGTTGGTGTGGCCGGAGTTTAGCTTAGCTTCGGTCGGCAGAATGTTGTCATACATTACTTTTCTCTTTCATTTCATACTTTTATTATTGTCTCTCTTTATCTGTTGTTCTGTATGTAACCCATTGTACTCTTCTGAACAGGAGGAATAAACAAATATATATATACATTCTACAAAAATACTGGTTTTATTGAAGAAAAATTAAGTTTTTTTCTATAAAACCAGGTTTTTTAAGCATAATAATATAGGTTTCTTGGCTATTTGTCCAGTTATTGCCTAAAAACTAAGTTTTGTGAGCATAAAACTAAGTTTTATTGCAAAAATATAGGTTTTTTGAATAACTGGACAATCCGCTTGCCATACACGCCCGGCGTAGTACGAGATATGGAATTGTACTTCATCTCCAGGATCTGATGTATTTCTGGAGATGGTTGCTATCACAGATTTTAAATGTTGCCTGTAGCATAGCAAAGACCCGGCTAGGGAGTTTTGGTGCATCTTGAATTTACCGTAAATCTATCGGTCTACAAAAATAGATGGTCTATCGTCATACGCTAAAAGATGCTCTTTGAAGCAGGCAATATTTTGTGCTACCAAACATCTCCAGAAATACATTGGGTCCAGGAAATGAACATCTTCGATAATCGAAGGCCGATCTGCTCTCCACTGCGTTACATCGCACATCACCCTTCGAGAAATAGACCAGTCGGCGGCGTATCTTGGCACCATGCCAACTTTACCGGTCGACCAATCATATGACACTTTATATCGGGTCTTCGGCTACAACTCTTTGTACCACGATTCAAATTTTACAACACCGATTCTGATTGGCCTCTTCTTCTCGAGGCGGCAGATATGCCGCGGACCGGTCAATTTCTCGAAGGGTGATGTGCGGTGTAACCTAGTGGTGAGCAGATCGGCCTTCGATCATCGAAGATGGGAAATGAAGTGCAATTTCTTATTTCGTACACCGTGTTTTTGGTCTGCAGATTACCAGATGAATTCGTGACTGTCACCAGCCGCACTGTTACGGACCTAGAGGATTAACGTCGATGAGCGTTCCCAAGTAAAGGAAATGGTTTTCTTTTCCGACAGGAGACAACAACTCCTGTTTATTTTACCCGTGGTTTGGCCTAGGATATTCTAAAAGATGAGTAGTAGAGGTTTCTCGGTAGGGGCTGTGTAACATTTTTGAATGTTCCCCATCTGTGGGTGTTCCGCCTCTACTGCCTGTCGGAAAAAGTTGTGATTTGACAAAAGGGGACACATGGGGAGAGAAATGTGCAGATCTATCTGCCAGCGTTTCCCAAACAATACAGAAGCACTGGCAGATGTCACATCTGGCTTCTGCCAAACGATGGAGTCTGAACCGGAGTAGGATCCCGGTCCTACAATGAGTTTGCTGACCGAATACTCACGCAAGTGCCACGAAAGAACCTTTGTGTTTGTGGAACGTGCTTGTTTATCCATTCAACATGTTATCAATTGTGAAACAAGTCTCAACAGGGCCTACGGCAATAATGCGAAAAATTACCAACATGTAGTAGGCCTATATACAGTGCAACTTTGCCAGAGGATATATTCCAACCCATTTCCAGATCGATGAGGCAAATTATTTGGAGTATCGACAAAGTATTCAAACATTAGACAACTCCCCTCATATCGTCATTGGGTTCCTTTCATTTTGCGACAAGCGGTAAAAAGGACGGTGGAATTGTTATCGTTGTTCCTCTTTAGGTGTGTCTCTGGTGAACGATGGGTCTATGGTTCAGTTCAGTTGTAGATCAGCTTTCGGAATCAGAATTCCTGCAGCAGATGGTTCGTGATTTCAACACCTTTACACGATGCGATTTGGACACATGTCCAAGACTGAAGCGATTTAGTTGTATGGTTCTGTCGGATCGGAAATTCTGTATACACGGTCCGATTTATTCATCCGTGAATACGGACAGACTCTTTCTTCGTCAAGCGCGCCAAATACATGACCTCCAATGCAGCCACCTGATTGGCCGAGAGGCCAATTTTCACGATACGATTTTTAGCTCACCCGTGAGCTTTTGTCGTGGTGCAGCGTCCGTCGTCGTCCGTCGTTGTCCGTTAGCAGGGCACGTTTCGTAACCGCTGGAGCTATTGATCTGAAACTTGGTACATATATACCCCTAGGTCAGATGACCTATGACACCAAGTTTCGGTACGATTCGATTCTTGGCTTGGCCAAAACCAAAAACACAAAAAGTGCAATAACTCCTGAACTAATGACTGGATCATCTCCAAATATTTACCATAGGTGTATCTAATTAGGATACATAACATATATAACGGGTTTTACACTACCCTAGGTGCCATCACTCTTGTATCATATCTATTAGTACTGGGAGGATCCGGCATATTTCTTGCCAGAAAAAGACGAGAATGACAGCAACCCAGGGTGGGAGGGTGGGCAAGGAGATATCATACACGCCCCTCGACCACGCCGTGTCATCCTCACATCATGTACGCCCCACACTTCGCCCACCCACTCGTGGCCTGAACACAAATACCCCGATTAGCTATTCACAAGTGGTTATGTCACCTAGGGTGTTACACTACCCTAGGTGCCATCACTCTTGTATCATATCTATTAGTACTGGGAGGATCCGGCATATTTCTTCCATCTTCGCCACAAATACCAATCCCAAATCCCAACCAATCCTCCCAATACTACTCTCTTCCCAATACTACTCTCCTCCCAACACTACTCCTCCGAAAACTGAACTGAGAGATGAAACTGAGCTTACCCTCTAAACTTTTGCACAAAGCACCCGATTTCTGCTATCATATCATATTAACTGACTTAAGCCTTGTCATCTACATTAAACGCTGATAACTAGTGAGGGCTGACTGCTCCTCCCTATCTCTCTGAACTAATCACAAGCACACCTAGATACATCAGTATAATTCCTCGAAGATATAAGCATCCTTCACAATTTAGGAAGAGCATCCAACCCCACCCACAGGAATATATATTCCATAGGGCGAAGACTCCCCGGGATGAGGGGCGAAGCTCAACCATAAACCTCAAGCTATCACAACACAGAAAGCATCCTGTCCCCGGCAAGCCAAAGGAAATTCTTCCACGATCCATGAAGGGCAATCCCACATTCCCACAAGAGAGCTGATCCAACACACCATTAACGTACCATGGCACTTCCATGCACGCCTCCACCACTCAAGGATGATCCAATACAGCACCAAATCTGTTAATCAAAATACGGCAATCCCACCACAACTGACTACTTTAGGTTATACAACATACCTATTAATCAAATATGGCAATCCTACATGCTTTCACTACTAAGGGTTTTCCAACACACCATTAAATCAAATATGGCAATCCCACATGCCTTCACTACTCAGGGTGATCCAACACACCATTAAATCAAATATGGCAATCCCACATGCCTTCACCACTCAAGGTGATCCAACACACCTCTAAATCAAATCTGGCAATCCTACATGCCTCCACTATCCATCACTGTCGCACTGGCGATCCCACACGCCATACATATCAAAGGGTTATCCTACAAACCCTACAGCCTAACAAGAGGCCCATGGGCCTTGCGCTTAGCTGACTATGACCTGCCAACTCAAGAGGTTGAAAGAGGCATGACAGGGGAAACGAGACACACGTACGAACCTTTAAAATGGATAGCAAGCAAATTAATATTAGCGTTCCTTGTGGAAATCAGTGGGAAGGAGTTAATATCACTTCGTGAATCGAAAAAGATCTTATCAGACCATTTGGGTAAGAAGAGGTTAATACATGTACATGTAGCCCTATCTCTTGGTGAATCGAGATAGATATCCTATTACACCCATTGGGTGGGAAGGGGTTAATACCACTTCATGAATCAAGATAGATAGGCCTACATGTTGTATCATATCAGACCCATTCGGTGGGAAGGAGTTAGCTACATGTTGTGTCATATCAGACCCATTTGGTGGGAAGGGGTTAATATATCACTTATGAATCGAGATAGATATCGTATTAGGCCTACTGGGTGAGAGGGGTTAGGTAATATCAGTAGGCCTGCAATTCTTGGTGAGTCGAGATAGATATCTTTTGACACCCAGTGGATGGCAAGGGGTTAATAGATGGGAGCCAGTCCATACTAATGGTGGATGAGGTGAGCAAGCACATGGTCAATTGATCTGGGGATGTCCGTCTACTCTACCATTCTATAGGCTAATAGTTTACCATTTAATGGAACATACATTGTAATTGTTGACAGTCTCTGATTATTCCGACTCACCTTTAGGCCTATCTATAAACCACCACACAAAAAAGTGGATATAGGCTAACATGCCTACATGTAAGTTATATAGGCCAAGACCTAAAATAGACAAAAGATAACAACTGTGATTTTAGCTGATGAGCAGAAAACCTTGTGGTCATGGTGAGCTGTGCAGAAAGGCCGTTCTTGCTTTTACTTATGTCAGCACAAGCCCATGCACACGAAGTAGTTTGACATCATCCAGAGACAGAAAATGCTGACATCATCAGGCGGGAAATTCAAATACCCCTGTTTTACATTTCTGCAGATTGCGCCCCCTGGTAGACAAAAATGGAACAATTTACCCCCACAGGAGGTGCAGAATTAATTAAACTACATAACCTATCAATTTCAGTTTGATGTATTTTCTCTGGGCTGAGCTTTTGGGGATTCTTCATTTTTCGGAAAATGCCCCCTGGAGGACAGAATGTAGGTCAAATCGCAAAAAATTTGGTTCTGTTTCGAGCCCTCCCTAGGGCCTACGGCTCCACCAACTTTCGTGACCCTGGGCCTTGCGGTTGCGAAACGTGCCAGTTTAACAGACACACACACAGACACACAGACATTGAGCCATTTAGTCATATGAATAGCTCCGCTGACCTTTGGTCAGCTGAGCTAAAAAGCAAGTGCCTGAAGTATTGGTATTCCACTCCAATCCACAACCACACCCGAAGTGAAACCACGAACCGAATCCATGACGTCACAACTTTTCTCGCTGCCTCGCCGTCGGACGTGCTTTTGTCTCGTCCCGGTGTTCCCCGTTTCTGGCGGTTTGGCGTGCCCTTTTTGGGACGCTAGGCATCTAGTGATCTTTTAATGGTCGCGGGGTTCGCTGGGATGCGGTTTTTTCGTGTCTCGAGGCTTGGTTAGGGTTGTTTGAGCGATCTTTGCTTGCCAGGTTTTCGCTGGTGAGAGGACTCCGCCATGTTCTGGTATTTGCACGCGTGTGTGGGCACGCCAGGCGTGGGTCGCGGTTATGTCATAAGGTATTCACACAGTGTTGAAGGGCTGTGGTGGTCGAGGGCAAAAGGTTGTGCAATAATAGCGAATTAGGGTGAGTATGGAATGGGCGCAAGATTGCGCAATAATAGCGAATAAGGGTGGCTATAGAATGGTCGGAAGATTCCGAAATATTAGAGAGCTTCTGCAAGCGCCCGGTTAGGCCATACGACTACGTTTATCTATTGTTTGGGTGCACTCACACAATAGATAAACGTCGTCGTAGAGCCTAACCGGGCGCTTGCAGAAGCTCACTAATAGCGGATAAGGGCCGCTTTGGAAAGTACAGAAGGCTGTACTAAATGGGCGCAAGATTGCGCAGTAGTAGAGCGGATAAGGGCCGCTTTGGAAAGTGCAGAAGGTTGTACCGAATCGGCGCAAGATTGCGCAGTAACAGCGAACAAGGGCCGCTTTTGAGGTTGTATATGATGCTGTACTGATTTACACAAAAGGTTGCGCTTGAGCGGATAGGGACGCTGTTGGACATAGTAAACTGGTTTCCCCATGCGGTGTTTGCACCGTCACATAAGCCACAAGATGTGAACCTCAGCCCTCTTCCCGGGGTCATGAACCCTTAGTGGGAGCTCGCCTCTCTCGTGGGTTGGGGGCTGGGGACTTCCCTCACATTTATCAGCCGCTTTGCCTCGGGCTTTGCCTTCCCAGTGGTGTGTCAACAAAGTTAGTTCCAGAGCGACAGATGGGGACGAACCTCGGACTTCAGCTAACAATGTGCTTAAGAGGGTCAGGGAAACTACAACCTAGAGACAGTAAGTGAGGGAGTCCCCAGCCCTCGGATAGTTTACGTTAGGTGTAACCGGTAATATTGCAGACCCAATTTAATGATGATGACGATTGCCGAGAGTGGCACACAGATGTATGTAATGTCTTGCGTTAACAGCTCGTGTGTGTTTGTTGTGGGGTCCTTATTTTGAGTATTGGGAGGAGGGATTTTGAGTATTGGGGTTTTTTCTCCCCGATACTCAAATAGATGAGGAGAGTGGTTTCACTTCGGATGTGTTCAAATGCTGGGAAATACGACAAATGCTGATATACGTACCTAATCTACTCACCAAGGCTCAACACACAGACCGAACACAGGGCGTGGAACAAGTGAAAAACAATGCCTAACACACACTGCAGGAGAGACCCAAAACTAAGCCTGCACAGGACGGTGGCCTGAACACAAATACCCCGATTAGCTATTCACAAGTGGTTATGTCATCTAGGGTGTTTGATTTGACCTACTTTTCAAGGTCACAGAGGTCAAAGTTCCACAAAAGTAACGAACCTGCTACAGTTCTTTATTATTTCACCGAGCGTCTTCATATCTTGCATAAACGTGTATTAGAGGGGTACCTTCGAAAATACCGAGTTTCGGCCCGATCGGAAGTCCAATATGGCCGCCAGGTGGCATAACCTGAAAATCATCCAAGTGCTATAAGTCAGGAACGGCTTGACCCAGAGTGCTCAGTCTTGACATTTACCTGCCTCTAGATGACCTTAACAAGCACGTCAAATTTCGGCCTGATTAAACTTCCAATATGGCCGCCAGGTGGCGTAAACCGAAAATCATCAAATGTGCTATAACTCAGGAATGACTTTACCCAGAGCGCTCAAATGTGCTATGTGGCTCCCTCTAGATGACCTTTATGTGCACGTGAAGGTTTGGCTCGATCGGACATCCAATATAGCCGCCAGATGGCATAACACAAAAATCATTGAAGTCCTCCAACTTGGGAATGACTTGACCCAGATTGCTCATAACTGACATCAACAAGAAAAGGACATCGGAGCGATGTCTATGGTTTCCGATGATAAGTTACTACTCTAGAGCTAGTTATCTGTGACCTTGACCTCTGACCTTGAGAAGTATTGCGTAACTGGAACAGGGATCCTTGATTAAACAAATAGGGGATGGTTAATGCAGGCTTCTAATTAGTTTTCCCCTGAAATTCTGAGTAGATTTGCACTTTAGAACTGTATGACCTTGACCTTGACCTCTGACCTTCAAGGTCATTGTGTAATCTGAAAGCTCATCCTTGATAACCTAGGTGTAGATGAAGGTTTTAGGCTTCCACCATCACCAGGTTCTGTCTCATGTTATTTGTGATGGTTGGCTGTGACCTTGACCTCTGACCTTGAGAAGTATTGCATAACTGCAGGACAGGATCCCTGATTAAACCTATCGGTGATGGTAAATTCAGGCTTCTAATTCGTTTTTCCTGAAATTCCGAGGAGATTTGCGCTTAAGAACTGTTTGACCTTGACCTTGACCTCTGACCTTCAAGGTCATTGCGTAATCTGAAAGCTCATCCTTGATAACCTAGGTGTAGGTGAAGGTTTTAGGTCTCTACCATCACCAGATTC
>NMRB01002240.1:33729-46976 GCA_002633025.1 Notospermus geniculatus
TATAACTTTTGATTGTGACTTGTGATTACTACAATCTCCTCAGCTCACACCTCTTTTTGAACTCGTATGTTTATAATTCCTCTTGCTAATCCCTGTATTTACATTTGCTACTCTGTATAGCTTGCCATTTCTAAAAGTTTTCATACCTGATGAAGACACAGTAAAGTGTCGAAAGCTTGTATCGGGTCTTCGGACCAATAAATAGTTGATCTTCAACAAACAAGGTGTCTCAGTCTATAATAGTCATCTTCGATAATCGAAGGCCGATCTGCTCACGACTGCGTTACATCGCACATCACCCTTCGAGAAATAGACCGGTCCATGGCGTATCTTGGCACGATGCCAACTTTACCGGTCGACCAATCATATTGCACTTTATTATAAAGTGCAATATATCGGGTCTTCGGCTACCAGTATTTGTACCACGATTCAAATTTTACAACACCAGTTCTGATTGGCCTCCTCTTCGAGAGGCAGCGGACCGTGGACCGGTCTATTTCTCGAAGGGTGATGTGTGATGTAACGCAGTGGTGAGCAGATTGGCCTTCGATTATCGAAGATGGAAATTTAGGAGCAAATCATTAAAATTCACTGCAGATTTCAATGTTTCTAGCACAGTGCGCCCCCTCTTTCCTGAAATCCTGGATCCGTCTATTCTATGGGCGGTTATATCCGCAAAAAGTAGACGTTGACAAAACAGAGATGTTGGTTACAAAATCAGAGACGTGCTTTTAGAAAACAAAGATGTTCTCTGACAAAACAGAGACGTTCAGCTGCGATTTGGAGTCGTTCACAGATGAGACGTTGGGTGATACTGGAGTCGTTAACAAAATTTGGAGACGTGGCCTTTTCAGATACGTTCAATTTTTCAAACGTAGCAATAATTTTGAATGGTAAGCAATACACAGCGATGTTATGGATGTGGAGGAACTTACAGGAATGTGTCAGGTGTTCTTAGCACTCACTCCCTTCAGTTCATATCGCTGTGCGGTGACGAAGGGGGCGATCGAGCGCTTTGAGAAGCCTTGTTCTCAGTAGGCCTACCAGAATGTGGATCCGTGGTCATGGACAGTAAAGCAGGTGATCCACTGTCGCGATTTTGGCTTGAGACGCGGTTGCGTTCCCTTGCGGTTACCTTATAAGGACTTCCGATTGCCATATAAGGCGATCGCAAGGGACCGTAACCCCGTCTCAAGCCCAAATTACGACAGTGGATTCGCCGCTTTACTGGCAGGCCCGTGCTGTAGTCTGAAACTTCGATTAGGCCTAGAGGAATGGTGAGACGAGCCGGAACATAGGCCTATCGGTACTAGGCCTAGGCCCCTATAGGCCTACCCAGACGAGACAATAAAACATACCCCACCAACGAAAATGTACCACGTGTAAATGACATTACCATGTGGTAATGGGCAAATTTTACACATTTTGTGTGTAAAATTTGCCCATTACCACGTGGTAGGCCTAATGAGCAATTACCACGTGGTAACAGTGAGGTTTTGCAAACTTACATTTTTTACATTTACGATTACAATTTGAAAACGTCATGACGTCGGCTCTGCGGGACGTTTTTACATGTAAATCGCTTGCTACACGTAAGAAACTTACGATTTAATCAAAGCCAAATATTTCATTTTTGTAATCCAAGAATTCGCCTGCAATTTAACACATTCATAAATGGGTATATTTCGCAGTTGCAGCAAAAATGACAAGAAGAATGCTTGGCACATATCTGCCCTGAAGCGCTTGCCAAACATGGGATACATCGACCCTCTTTTCACCTGGCACGGGAAGTTTCACGTCAAATGATGACGCCATCGCGTCACGTTCCTTCTTGACATGAGGCGTGACGTCATGACGTCGTCAAATCGTAATCGTAAATGTAAAACGTAAGTTTGCAAAACCTCACTAATGTCATTTACACGTGGTACATTTTGATTTTCGTAAGGTGCGCAACATGTGCACCACATATGTGACCTGGCACAGCCAAATGAGTCGGAAGTCGCACAGAAGAAGACCGAAGGTGGAACCAGACAGCAACCACAGAAATCGACCAAGCCAAATTTCACAATGGGCAGACAATCCTGAAATCAGCGAACCGTTGGTGTCACCTCATGACCTTGGACATGTTGGGTCTTCTTATGTGCGCATTCCGACTCATTTTGTCGTGCCGGGTCACATAGACCTATATGCCCACCAGATCATGTATTCATGACCATGATGAACGTAAGAACACCGAATCAGACCGGATCGGACCGAATCAGGACACTTTTGCACCGAATTGGTTTTGGTTTGGTATGAAGTTTAACCACAAGTTCTCGTATGTTGGAATAAAATGAACAGTTATTGTGTATTATCTGGGAGATAAGTGATTTTTTGGAAGAATAAACTCCGATTCTGGCTGTTGTTCAATGCTAGGCAAATGTCAGCAGCTAATTCCCATATCTGCCGTCGACTCGACAGCCGTGGCGCTGCCATCGTTGTGCCACAGCATGCGTGTTTCAGATGGTAGATTTATTAACAAAATTCAACATTAAAGTGTAAATTTGCCTTTTATTTTTATTTCTTAAGTCATTATAATTCATGGTTCTTGCGTTTAAGAGGAAAAACAAATGTTAGTTGATTCTGATTCAGTGACTTTATGCTCCGATTCGGTCCGATCCGGTGTTCTTATGAACCCCATGATGGATGATATCCATACAAATTACAATTTCCATTCCAGTCAATAGTCAATAGAAATAGGGCCTAGGGGGCTAGGCCTAGTACCCTACTCTCTATCAATCATGCTGCCTAGCTACACGTACACTAGGCCTAGGCCTACTAGCCTAAGCCTACAGTCTACAGACAGTTCCCAGACAGCAAGCATCAGTGGGCCTCTGGTGGCATATGAGGGGCAGCGGTAGCCACGCGGTGGGCCTCTGGTGGCAAACCAGGGGCATAGGGTCAGCGGCAGCCCCCCAATTTTCCCCTGAGGGGCCACCGGTGGCAAAAACTGGTGGCCCTCTGATAGGAAATAGTGGTGGACCTCTGGTGGCAAACACCAGTGGTCCTCTGGCGGTGAATGTTGGTGGGCCTCTGGTGGTGAATGAGGGGCCCCAATTAATTAGATACCGGTACCGGGTATTAATTAGGCAAATATATACCGGTATTAAAACTATTAAAAATACAAAAATCAATCAATCAGGGTTTATGCAGCAATCTGTGGTTAGGATTTATGACCTTTTTAATGACTTTTAGTACCAGAAAACGTTAAAATTTATGACCTATTCGTAACACAAAAAAAGGTAAAACTCATCTGTATAGACGGATAGAAGATGATACTGACCAGACAAGAAATACAGCAGCAAATTTAACAACATTCTTTCCCATCATTGCCCTACAAACAGACCTTCAATCAATGAATGATTTGAGTGAGACAGTGCCAAGCTATAGGCTGGTGTGTTGCAGAAGTTGAAGAAGTGTTAATTGGCCTTTCTAAATTAGTCCATTTACCCGTTGACAGCTTGGATGAATGAAAACAAAGACATGTTGTGGCCCTCCAGCCTCCAACCAGGCCTCTCATTCTTGCTGTCTGGCATACTGGGTTGAGTTTGAGTTCAGTTAGCCTAGCTAGGCCTAGTTATTTCAGGCCCTATTATTACCATCAAAATCCGCGAATCAGAAGACTTTGTGGGCTCATCAACACGTCCCTTACTTTCTCAACTATCTTTTTCTAAAATCAGTCAACACGTGTCAACAATTAGTCAACAAACAGCCCTTTAAATTAATGACGAATCAGCTGGAGTTACTCATCCCATCAGCTGAGAAATTAGGTCACTGTACGGTGCTGCCATCTACACACCAATTATGACATCATGTTGGCTTCTTAAAGGCAATGTCCGTTTGTGAAATTATAGCTCACTCGGAGAGGAACTTGAAAATAGCCAACACTGGAATTATGTATTTGCAATGAATATCAGACAGAACGCCCTGGAAACGCAATCTGAATTTACAGATCCGGTAAAATATCCCTTTTTATTCAGGGCGCGGCCTTCATTATTGTGGGCAGAGTTGCCCTTTAATGAAAACCCATGCTCCATGCGATGCTGCCCTCTTTCTTTGGCGCTACAAACTGATTCAAAATGACTTCCGTCTTTGCGCAGAATGACGTCACGCACCTGCGCAGTTAGGAGGGGCGTAATATTCGCCATATTGGTTCCTTCCGGGGATTTGTTTTGCTTTTCGAGACGTCAATAAATCCGTGGATATCTAAGTCATCTTGACGAATATTGAGCAAATCAACCATAAAAACGAAAAATTGAACTATTCACTACACAAATCGAGTAGTAGTTTTGTTATCAGTTGTGTTGAACGTCCTCTTAGGGAGGCTTGAATTTCATCGGTCCCCATAGAATAGGGATACGGAACAAAATGGGCACCAAGGATGACGAATATGATTATTTATTCAAAGGTGAGTGGATGTCTGGGCATCGTAAATGCCGAAATTTAGACGCATATTTAACTTAGTTCATTTTCAGTCGCGTAAAACCTTTTCCATATCGTGTTTTCATGGTGTAGGCTGGGACAAGTGAAGCCAGTCGTCTGTCAACCAACGATGCACTGCAGTTGCACGGCAGTGCATGAAGAACTGCGCGTCTGTCAACTTGGCCACTTTTTGCCTTTTGTCAAGTCTACCAGCTGGGGAAATAGGGCCGATCTAGCTGTCACCAGCTGAACTGCCGATCAGCTATAGATCTGCCGATTTGTGCACCTGCTGATTGCCAGAAATCATCCCATCAAGCTGTGTTTGTTAAGAAAATGCATTTAAATTTGCGCATGCAAATACGAAAAACCGCACGTACCCGTTGTAGCTCGTAGGTATCCTTCCTAACTAACATAGTGCCCACAAGGCGCCGCCACTAGCCCAAAAAACTGCATTGAAATCAAGTGTTTGACAGCATGTTAGCGCTAACAGAGTTTTGTGCAACGCAGCCCTGATCTAGTCTCAGTAACTGGGACTCTGTATGCTCCGCTTTTGCTTTTACAAACTGACTTTTACATAGCGCGCATACAGAGTCTCAGATCGCCCAATACATTCCCTGTGGAGCACCTCCGCCCCGAATTCCGGGCGGGCACTGTTAATTTACACTACCAGGACGAAAATCCACAATATTGTATTCCTGTGTTGTTGAGCTATCGTCGATACACCATATCCGAGTGAATTTAGTAAAATCCCGTTCTTATTTACTTCCCAAATCGAGTTTAAAATCCGCTTCTCGAATCGAAATGTACAGGCCGGTGACACGCCATGATGGGAGTCTCGCGCAATGCAATTGCGCAGTGACGTTAGTCTCGTTCTCATTCAGTGTCAGCGACTACGCCCAGTCACGTGACCTCGGGTCTTGTGACAGCTACGAGTTCGCGACTTGTTTACATGTGTTGGTGACATTTCGACGGAGTTTTGTATCAAAGTTTTTTCCTAATTTGTGCCAATTTTTCTGTCTTTTGGAATACCACTATGAGAAATGAGGATAAATGAAAGGATTCATGACAGTTAATTATTCGAATTTAGTCAGGTTTGACAATAATTGGTGATTTTGTTCAGTACATGAAATACACTATGCACCACAGGCAGCATATGGGTAAACCAACGTACCAGGCAATAGCCGTCAATGTCATATCGTAAAAGAAGCTATGCCTGGTCGATATGGTTACCATTAAACTACCCTGATCTTTACCATGTTTACTGAAATTGTAGTGTGACCAGAGGCCATTTCACTTTCCTCAAATGCGATATCAGACAGGTTTTTCCTATGCAGCACATATCATGAATGGAAAGAATCTAAGGTCATCTTAGGGATCATCTCAAAATTGATTGAAGCTGAAAAAGACGAAATGATTTCGTCTGGGGGGGAGGGGGGTCTGCATTTTGGGGCCTGTCATTTCGTCTTAAAAATTCTCTAGCTTCATCGTTGTTGGGGGCCATGCCGTGGACAATTAAGACTGTACATTGCATTGCAGACTACATGTACCTACTGTATCTTTTATTTGAAAAGAGACTAATAAAGCTGAAAATAAATATGAAGCCAGACTTTTGATTTTTTTCGTCTTTTGAGGGGGAGAGGGGGTTCAGGGAGATACGAAATCATTTCGCCTTTTTCAGCTTCAGTCAATTTTGAGATCATCCCTTATGATTTTACTGCCAGCCTACCACAATGCTTTGTCAGTTTTGCTAAAGAAATACATACATGTACTGTAGACATGGTAGATATCTTGCATGGCCCCGCTGTATTGGTCCTCCTCAAGTTGATAACATCATACAAATTAGCAGTATAATAACGTGGTGTAATTGACCTGCATGCTTGGAATTCTTGTTCGGACCCAATCTCAGATGTTCATTTACTAGTATCATGATGTGTAGTCGGCTAACTGTCGAAAAATGTCACGTCTGCAGGGTCTCTGCCAGAAATTTGTTTGAGGGTACTAAATTCTTCAAAATCAGCAAAACACCCATGAAATTTAAAGAAAATGGCCCTTTTCTGTTCCTTTATGCATCGTACCCTTCCTCTGGCGGAAACACTGACTCTGCATAGTCAGAACTGACATGTTGGTTAGAATGTAAGGTATTTACATGAATGCGGATTTGTGTGATATGTGATCTTCTACGAATAGGCAGGGTTTCCGCCAGAGGGGGGCAAGGGGGCAGGAGCCCCCCTTTCATGATCTAAAGGGGGCTTGAATGCTTGCCCCCCCCCCCATAATTGCAGGTGTTAAAAATTGCCCTTATTTTCATTCAAGAGATGCAACAGTCGAACAACGGTACATGAAGTTTTTAGCTCTGAAATGCTTGGAAAACGCATCTCCGGGTTTCTGGAAAAAAATTTTTGTGGGGACAGACCCAGACCCCCCACTTCGGCCGCAGGCACCCGGATTGTGCCCCCCTAAATATTTTTTCTGGCAGAAACCCTGGTAGGCCCACACGTATGAGGGCGAGATTTTGCTGGTGTTGACGTCGTTAGGCGACTCATGGTCAACCTATTGAGGCAGCTAGTGGGCTGGGATCCCCATTATAAATTGTCAGGGTTCGTAACGCATCCTGGAAAACCTGGGGCCGGTTGCACAAAACTCATGTCAGCGCTAACATTGTCATTTTACGTCATTTAACATGATGTTAGCGCTAACATGTTTTTGTTAGCGCTAACATGAGTTTTGTGCAACCCAGCCCTGGAATGTCATGGAATTTTGAGTTGACAAAATCCAGGCCTGGAAATCCTTGAAAATCAGCGAAATTACCACTTGATGTCCTGGAATTGTCCTGGAAAATAGAGTCCCTTTCATTTAAAAGAAAACAAAATCATCAAAATAATGACATCTGTTCATCAATTTGGCGGCGAGTCGGTTTGGGAGAGTACATGTATCTTGAAATTTTGTGCTTTCCATGCCGCAAAGTGTCCTGGAATTGTGCCATTCCTGCCCTGGAAAGTCCTGGGAATGTCATGGAAATTTGGGAGACAGGAGGTGTACAAACCCTGAATTGTGACCTTCCACAGCAAAACCAGGCACGTCCCCATTTATCTTGGCAGGTTGAGACCAAAATCTTTGCGAGTTTCACTATCTGATTTGACTATTGTCTGTCTACATTATATATATATATCATTACCGGTGTCGTAACCCTGTTGGATTTTTGCCGGAGGTATGGACATGATGGAGTCCACGACAGGCTACTGTCCACCTGTGTGGGGTCTTTTACTTGCCCTGGCATAGACACTCAGGTACAAGGGACCACGGCTTTTAGTCCCATCCGACGGACCCTGCATTAATGTTTCACAACCTTTTTTGTGCATGTCTTCGCCCGGAGTCGAACCCGCGCCGACCCATTGTACAGTTTGGTAGTCAAGCGCGCTAACCACTCGACCACCGGGCTTAGACGGGCTTATGAAATCTGAAATGATCTGTTTCTTCCATTCTCTCCTGGTGTCATCTTAGTTCGTTTAGTACTGTGTTCACACTGAATGCGATTTCAATCCAAATTCCGTAGACCGGTCCATCGTGTCCGTGGAATTTGGAATTAGTTATATATATCGGACAGTGTTCTCCACAGGGTTTGGGTAAGGTCGGGCGGCCGGAACTCCGGCGGGAAGGGGGGGCCCTCCCCCAGAAAAATTTGAATTGAGGGGGGCCTCAGACGCGTTTTCCTGGCTTCTGGAGTAGTAATTTATCAAACAATCACTTCCACAAAAATCCCATTTTTTCCCTCCACATCGACGATCCTGGTTCGTGTAGCCGACGTAAAACATCTGATCTCCATTGATCGCATGTCGGCATTTGCCGCCGTCAGCATCCATTCATACAGACGATGACCAGATGACTCACTCGTGTACATCCGCAATATACCCCCCAGTCACAACGTAGGCCTCGCTCACGTCGCCAGCATCCTGTTTGTTCTTTGTCAGATTAGATCAAAATAATGACATTACACACAAAACTTCATTCAACTGAAAGAAGTATTTGATTGACACACTGAAAGGTAAAAGGTCACCACTGGCTGGGTCCCGCGAATATTTTATGCAAATCAGATTTGCATAAAATACGCCACTTGCGTATCTTCATAATTGCGCGAGTGCAATAATACACGAAAGAACAATGAGAAGAACACAAAACTGAACAACAATTTAAATACTTTCTTCAGGTGAAAGAATCATAACCAAATCATTTACTCTTTAAAAACAATAACATTATGATTGACGATATATAGGCCTAGGCTACGTCCGGGCGGATTCTAGGTCACATTCTCTCAATTCTGATTCATCTTCGACTTCATGAAAATGGATGCTGCTGAAGAAAAGCAGGAGGTATGTATTTCTGCATAGGGCAGTTGTCCCCCAATTTCCAACCCATAACTTATTAGCCCTAACATCACTCTGCAGGTTCCCTCAAAGCCGGCCATTCAAACGGCCGCTCTGAAGATGCAATTGTCAGCCCCGTGCCGCAGGCAGTGGCAGGCAACATGTGTGCTATTGTCCTAGTTCCTCAAATCGCCGTCGAGATTTTATAGGTGTCGCTGCAGATTCACCGAATCATCAGGGGATTCCCCAGTTAAAAACGCAGTTGAATGACAAGTAGGCGTCACTTGCTGATGATGACAGCCAATCTGAGTAGGCCTACCGGTAATTATCACTGCTCTATCAATGACTGGTTGCCAAGTCCGCTACTGGTGATCATCTTCGAACAGGCCAGCCGACATTAGCGGCATACTCACCTTGGCCCTCTCCTCATCTTCCCATAGACCTAAGGCTTTTAGCAATAATGCGAAACACAAGCCAGGAAGCGTCTTTATTAAGTAAGCAGCTCATGTTAGTATGGGATAGCAGCAGCATTGTGAATTGTTTTATTCCATATAAAATGATAGTTAGTAGGATCGAAAGCAAAAATGATGTAACATTTTCTAGTGTGTTCCCCATATCTGACGCCACATCCTGTGACACTGCTGTTACAATACGTCAATTGTTTCTATGAATTGGCTGTAATTATAATCAACACCTTCTGGTTCCGTCCTGATGTACCAGCCACGCGGTTCGGCGGGATCAAGGAACCGCGTTAATTGAGTGTGATTGCTAGACAAACACTCCGACCACCGCAATCAGTCAACTTGTTGGTTTGTTTGTGTTTCGCCAGACGCGCTACGGAGTGCTGGCAACGCGACTGGGACGTTGTGATTAGGGTAATTACGGTAAAATAAACAAGTGATAAACAAGCTGGCATGATTATAATGGCAATTGAAGTTGAAGACAAGTTAGGGGAGAGTGTGTATACGCCGTAATGGGGTAAAACTGATACGATAAGACTGACATTTTAAGGTCGGGCGGCAGCTTTTTATGATCGGGCGGGCATCGCTAGGACGGGCGGTAGTTCGTCAAGGTCGGGCGGCCCGCCCTCGCAAAACCCCTCGTGGAGAAGCCTGATCGGATTAAGTGTTGTGGGTCCCATTGTGCGGATGTCAGGTCACACTGCGCAAAAATGTGTAAGAGCATCATGGGACAAGCAGAATCAGCGCGTAGGGAATCGTAAACGTGTTCAGGTCACCTGCGAATGGATTACGCCTGTCGGGATGACACAGAAGTTGAATAGGTTCAACTCGTGCGATTCGTGATCTTTTTGATCGGCGACTGATCCAGATGGTCGCAAGTGAGACGCAACTGCAGTCATGTCACAGTACCCACACCACACCTGCACCTGTCATGCCTGTTCTGTGCCATCGCAAGGTCGACCTGACATCCGCATAGTGTGATGGTGTTTGATTCGAATTCAATCCGAAATAGCTGTAAATACTATTTCGGATTAAATTCGAATCAAACACCATCACACTAAAGTTCGTCTAACTTTAATAATAGCATGCCTTCGGTTTTCCTAACTCGAGATCACGAACTTCATGTTCTTCCTGTTTTCTGGTCTTACTATTTTCATTTATACATTGTGAAAAAGTCCTCAATCACTAAATGCTGGTGATTGGTTCAATCTAGCACAGTCATGTCAATCAATGACTCAGATGTAAAACCTCTCTAAAAGCCACATTGAAGATCTACTCAAACCCAATGCGGTAGGGGTGGTTAAAGTCGACTGACCCAACGCAGTCAAGTCGTCATTTCCTTCCGGGTCAGTTGATTTTAAAAACATCCCAGGGCAGGGTTTCCGCCAGGAAAAAAATGAGGGTACGGGCCAAAAAAAAATGTTTGAAAAAAAAATGTTTTGAAAAAAATTTTTAAAAGGTTTTAAACGATGTTTGGTGCCATTTTAGGCGTATTTTGAAGCATAAAATCCCCGCGACGGTCATGCTGGTTGTTTGGTTTCGTCCGGCATGTCATGGAAAAATGGTTACCCAACGTTTTTGAGGGTACGGATCCGTACCCTGGAAAAATTTAAGGGTACGGAATTTTACCCATTTTACTCTCTGGCGGAAACCCTACCACATTGAGTTATTGCCGCAAATGTGCGCTTGGCGTTCCTGATAAATGCATCTTCGATAATCGAAGGGCGATCTGCCCACCACTATGTTACATCGCACATCACCCTTCGAGAAATAGACCAGTCTGTGGCGTATCTAGGCACGATGCCAACTTTACCGGTCGGCCAATCATACTGCACTTTATATCAGGTCTTCGGCTACCACTATTTGTACCACGATTCAAATTTTACAAACCGGTTCTGATTGGCCTCCTCCTTCGAGAGGCAGCAGTATACGCCGTGGACCGGTCTATTTCTCAAAGGGTGATGTGCGGTGTAACGTAGTGGTGAGCAGATCGGCCTTCGATTAAAAATAAAATATTATCTAAGGAGTGCAAGCGCCCACTTAGGGCATTATAGTTACTCATCAAACAATACTGGACGATATTAATGATATGTAGGAGGAAACCGGAGCCCCCGGAGGAAACCTATGATGCCGAGGAGAGATCGCCATCTCTACCACATAAAGCCACTTGCACGATCTGGGATCGAACCCACGACCTTAGTGGTGGCAGGCGCCGATGTTTCCACTGCGCCACCCCGACACCCCTTCGATTATCGAAGCTGTGATAAGGGAGGTTCCACGTCATTCATGACTTGACCTCACCACTAGATTCTTGTCTTTGTCACAATCACCACTCACGTCATGGTTGAAATAAGAAATTGTATGAAATCTTCCAACTTGGAAATTCCACGTAGGCCTACAAGTACGACATGACATATTTCCTGCAATAACTTTTGGCGAAACGTCAGATCTTATGTCAAACTCAAAATCGTGGTGTGACTCATACTGTTATTGATTCATTGATAGATTATTGATTTCTGATCACCTGCTGAGCTAGCTTAACCCCCTGGCCCCGGACTTAAAATAGCTCCTGTACACATGGTACATGTACATGAAGGTTGCTGGATAGCTTTGGTTTGGTGTCAGTTTCTGCCTCGGGGACATCACAGCATCTTCCTCCCAGCTTTGTACAGGCATGACAGGTGTAAAAGTTCAAGGGAGAGCAGAGCTCAAGTGCAGCATCCATTATTCATGTAATTAGGCCAAGCAAAATAAAGTGTTTGTTTCAAAAAAATCAAAGGGAGACATCCCGGCAGGCACTCTTTGTTTTTGTTTTGATGAGCGTAGTGTAACCGTTGATTAACAGATGGCACTGGTGCGTTATGGCAAAGAGTGCCCGTAAAGTCGAATTAATTTTACAAAAAAAATACTTATTTGTTGGTATGATTTTTGGTTTGATGGGCCGTGGAACAGCAGCTTTTCATAGTGGAATTTGTACATCTATGCTAATGCTGACTATACAGTGCTCCCTCGCTCTTACGAACCTCGATTCTACGAACTCCCGGATATTATGAACCCAACGTCTGGCTCCCAAAATTTCATGACAATATGTAATTTGGCCCAATTCCTGCCCATGATCAATTACGCTGTGTACAATCAAACTAAAATCAAGCTTGAGTTTGATTTGTAGTGTACAATGATACAAACCAAAATATCCAAGCTTGGGTTTGATAAGTGTAGAAAACCGAATTATCCAAGCTTGGGTTTGATTATCCAAGCTTGATGTTTGAGCGTTTAATCAGGCAAATATTCAATAAAGTTAGTCCTGTATACGAAGTGTATGCCTAGGCTTACTCGGCGTGGTCATCATGCCCCCACGGACGAATCCTCGCTATTACGAATTCCTCATTTACAGGGCTTTCAATAGCGTGCGTATGGACGTATTTTACGCACTGAAATATCAATTTACGCACGAAAAGAATAGCAGTGTTCGTCAAATACGCATTGCCTTGCACTTCAAAGAAGTCAAATACGCTCTAAAATTATTATATGATCGTCGAAATACGCATCAGCATCCCGCCCCTGGCCGTATTCCTGAAACGCCCAACGCCGGCGGCGGGAAGATGTTTCCGTCTTAGTATTAATAGCCAAGTGATAGTGCACAGCCGCCTGACTTTCTGTTGACGATCGCGTTCCTCTCTCCACACAATACACAGATCACACAATGACTCAGCACCAGGCGGCAACACCGCTGACGTCACCATTCATTTTCGTGACTTATCATAGCACTTGGCATTCTGTCTGTTCTGTATGACGTGGCAGCTTACTCTATTTAAATCCGTGAACATTGTTTTCCGGCCTGTCCCTCGCGAGAAGACCCATTGATTTATGATGTAAGGTACCAACAAGCAAGAGAAAACCAGTGTTTTATTTGAAGTTTTCGATACAAACACAGACACGTCGTCATGTCAAAAAAGGAAAAAAA
>NMRB01002240.1:57746-77531 GCA_002633025.1 Notospermus geniculatus
AAATCATAAATATTAGGGTGGACAAATTTTTAAGAGGGGCGGGTCGTTTTTAAGAGGGGCGGATTTTACCGTCGGTATCATTTAGAGGGGCGGGCCGCGAATTTTTTAACTGGTGTGGAGAACACTGGTTTTATGAAAGCACAGTGTCTGTGGATATCGTGAGAGAGTGGACGGAAGTGGGCGGCTTGTGGTGGGAATACATTTCTTGATCATTGATCTATGGGCGGGGCAGGTTGTCGGTTGAGCCACGTAGCGCGAAATCACCTGCTGTTCGTTGGGACTCCGACTTTGTCACATGACGAGTGGCTTCATTGATTAATCTGGGATCCATATTGGTTCGTTAGTGGTACTAATTACACTCATGTTGCTAAGGGGTTGCTAGGAGAACTCGGGGAGGGGGTCAGCATCGCTATGGTTTTAATTAACCCCTTAAGGACTGGAGGGAACATGGTACTTTTGCGATATACAGTATTTGAAAAAGTCAAGTTTTTTTGGCGGTCACTGGTATCAGATTGCCCTCAGCAAAATATTCAATCTATACACCCTTTCAGAAATACACCGCTCAGTGTCCAGTGATGACGTCTAAGGGGGAATCTTTAGCCCCTTGTCAGTGCTTCACGTTTCAAATCAGCAGGAGCTCAATCAGTTGAGCTCCTCAAAGGCACGAGGAGAGCTGTTCACACTCGTGAAATTTGATGTGCAGTCACTTCAAGGATGCCGAGGAGTGCGGTCAATCGAGCTCCATGGTGCAATTTTGCGGGCGCTGCCTTGCATTGCCATAAAAAAGCAGGCCTTTCCGTTTGACGGGCGCTAAAATGTGCATGTGCCTTGCAAACAATAAAATTTCTATTCTTTGCGAGGCGCATGCACATTTTAGCGCGCGTCAAACGGAAAGGCCTGAAAAAGAGACGGTCACGGTTGACCACAATTTTTGAATTCTTTTGATGACGTGCTCAGGGGATAACTTAGTTCGTGCGCTAGCCGCTGAATTTCTGGAAAGGTGTATAATGTAGTTCAAAACGCCCGTGCGAGTACAGTGGAACCTCCCTTAGAGGACACCTCTCTAAGGACACCAAAGTTTAGCCCCGTGTCAGTCATTTGTGTTCATGCTCTGTAATCAGGACACCTCTCCTAATGACACCAACTACCAGTCCTGACAGTGTCCTGAATAGACAGGTTCCACTGTAATTGAAATACAGTGGACCCTCTTTAGCAGATACCTCTGCACAGAGGATAGCTCTGTATTTTAAGGACAGTGGTGTTCTGCCCCATGTCAGTTACATGTATTTCTATTCATTTGACCTCTGTACTCAGGACACCTTACTTACATAAGGGCATCATCTGCTCCATCCTAAAGATGTCCACTATATGGAGGTACCACTGTATTCTGTCCATGTCTCTGCCTCCGTCCTTGAAGGGTTAAATCAGCAGCACTCGGCGCCGAATTGGCGCCGTAAAAAAAAAGACAGTCGTCGTGCACAGAGAAGTTACCGGTACCGGTACTATAAAAAAGAGACAGTCGTCGCACGCAGAGAAGTTACTGTTCAGTAGCAGTTCTGTCTGCGACAGTCAAACTCAAAATACTAACTTGAATTTGAAATTGCATGTTCTGCCTGATTCTGTAAATGGAATGTACAATCTGTAAAATTGGATGCATTGCTTGAGATTTGTGCCTTTCAGCCGTGTGTATAACCGCTCATCAGTGTGCATAATAAATTTCGTTGCCATGGTTTCTGTTCATAGCATCCTTAGCTTGCTTTAACCCTTCATGGACTGACTTCTAAAAATCCCCAAATTAAAATGAAATTAAAATGTGGTCACTTCTATGTAGCCTCGCTGCCTGGTGATGCCTGGCTGCTGAGGTCAAGGCCATCTGCAACTTGGCTGCACAAAAATGTGAGGCAGTCTAGAGAATACCCGTCGGATGTCGTATTTGTGAGCCGCTCCAGCAAAAGGAGGCGCTTGTCGCAGGTGATGATCGCTGGTCATCAGTTTACTCAACTATTATCACTTCACTGCTGTCCACTACTATTGTCAACCTGCAGACATGGCAGAGACGTACATTTCGACTATTGTGTTGAAAGGCTGTAACACTTTCCTTGGTTGCGAAAAGCACCTACCGGAAGCAGGGCTAGAATTTAAAATTTTGTGGGGCACTGCCATTTTGGCCTTGGGTAATGATGAAGTCAAGTAAGATTTAACAGGGGCACCAAGGCCGCTGCACATTTTTGGGGGTGGGCACCCAAGGCCATGGCTATGGTGGCCGTGGTAAAATTCTAGCCCTGTACTTTTGCCAGATCGCGTCACATTTGAGGAAAGTGCTCATGGCCTTGGTGAACCCACACATTTCAATCGCTGAAGTGTACTTCGTTACAGGTAAACAGTAGCAGATCAATGCACAGGCAATCTGACAGCCGTTGTGGGTCATTTCAGCAACTTCTGACGGGTTTTCCTAGACCACCTCAGAAATTCATTGCCTGATTTGAAATCATGTCTTTGAGCTGTGTTGCAGACATAACTTGCAGACACGAGGCAGCATAGGTTTTAGCTCACAGACATGGTTTGCTAAGATTCTCGTACACGTGCTATGACCTTCAGCCCAAATCTTAGCGGCCCATACACGTACAATATTACTTGACAATATGGAGCCAAAAATGGGAACATGTGCCTCTGTCATGTCTGTTGGATAAAAGAAAGATTGGCAATAATATTGCCCATTTTGGTCCTCATTGCGCAATAAAATATTGGTCATGTATGTGCTGCTTTAAGGGGCCCATATACAATCAATATTATTGCACAATATGGGGCCCAAAATGGGAACATACTGTGCCTCTGGCATGATGGGTGGAAGAAAGATTGGCAGTAATATTGCCCATTTTGGTCCTCATATTGTGCAATAATATTGATTGAATATGTTCCACTTAGTGAACACCAAGAGGTCTGTGCTGGGTGCCATACCCCATGATGATGGGGGATGTGGTCAATCCAGTTTGCTGTGACATTAAATATTGGGGGGGGGGGGCTTGAAGGGTCTTGCGACTTCACCTTCTGGGTATCTGAATTTTTCTTCATTGTGGGATTTTTAGTGGGCAGTTTTTGAAGGCCATAGTTTTGTAGATTGTGTATCCCTATGCTTCATCACATGCACAGTTATGGGAGAGAGCAAAAACTCCAAATGAATGTTGACTGCAGACGAAAAAACTTGGTTTTGTGGGTAAAATAAGTCAGTGCATCTACCACAGGTGGTCCTCCGTCTGTGAGTATTCTCGCATGAGTTGGCTCTCTATCAGCAAGTCAGCTGTAGAAAACTGGGCAGGACTACTCTCCATTCCACTTCCGGTTGGCGCGAGGTTGATCACCGATATAGAACCAAAGAAACGAGCAAATCCAAAATGTTATATTCATATCTATATATTACACTATATACACGGTACAAACGTTTTCGGCAGCATCCTGCTAGCCCTCATCAGGTAAAATGAGAAATATTACAAATTGAAGAAAGACTGGAGCATTAACATAACAGCAATAATACAATTAGTAACTCTGTTGGGGGTGATTTAAAAGATCCCCAAGAAGAAGAAAGACCCTTGTTGAGCCAGCTGTTTGTTCAGGGCTGGCTTTTGTTCTTTAATCAGTAACGCCTCCTTAATCCTCAGCACATAATCCGACTGGGCNATTTCAATGATTTGCTCCAAATTTCAGAATTTCACGGTCGATTTTACAGATTTGTTGGCCGAAAGGGGGCATGCGCCGGGTGCGCCACCCCTTGGATCTGCGCCTGACCATAACGTCATCAATAATGACGTGAAGCCGTGGCCTACGTCTGTGACGTTCAAAGACCGCTACTGGTGGTGGGCCGCTGCCACCAGGAGTCTCCCGTTGACGATTCAGAGCCACATTGCCCGAGAAACTCACATGTGGGAAACCCCTGAAAACTGCTGTCCTTCTGAATGTGACTTGGATGCCTTCTCTTGGGGAAATCAGCTGTCATGGGAAAAAACGAAGGGATTAGCATGTGTCACCTGAACTCTGTTTTTCCCTGCCGTATTTTTTTTTCTCTGTCTTCTGCATGTATTTTTTCTCATCCGCCCCACAGAGATCTACCGGATCGTCTCGCAGAAACAAATACATGACTCGCCCGGCGACGACGACACGCTTAGCTCCAGTGTACAGCCGATTAAAGTGGAACCGACGGAATCGGGTAGCGGCCGAAACCGTGCGTGTTGTAGTACATAATCTTAACGGAGTGACTTTGATATATCGCCGAGAGAGCAGACCACGGATGGGAGACTCGTCTGATGTTAATTAGCAACGGATTTTGAGGTTTGGGACCGAATGAATATTCACGATGGATGATTTAAGCCAAATGTGACGATTTTCCGTCAGCAATGCACGGACGTGCAAAAAGAGCCGGGACGGACTTTACTGCACTGGATAAAAGCACTGGAAGACATAACAAGGAATTGTCGCCAACTTGACGAATTTTTTTGATTCCGAACTTTCGTCACCTCTTGTGATAGCATGGGACTGTCAAATGAGAGAACACTTGGGAATATTCTCAATAGGTGGCGCTGGAGGACACTGAAGTGTGATAGTGACTTTTTTGCGACCAGATTTTAATTGCGTTGATCTGTAACGACAGAGTGTAAGCAATCTACTTTCTTGAGTGCGGGTGGAGACTGAAATTCTGAGAAATAATCAGGCCTTGTTGGTTGATCTCAGAACTGCTCAGGGCACCCCAGATCTTTCAGTGCATGGATTCGTCCTTGGCCTATTTTGATCAAAATTTGACCTTGGCCTATTTTGATCAAAATTTGACCTATTTTGTTCAAAACTCGGCCTTGACCTATTTTAAAACCTGAACTTGTACACAGGACTACGGCCAGGGTACACTGGTTGAAACGTTGTGTTTCTAAAATAAATGTAGATAGAGTAACCAAAGAATTTTTTCATGTTTAGTTTCACCTATCTAAAATGTCACTCAAAGAACTTGACCTATTTTTATCAAAATTTGACCTTGGCCTATTTCGATTAAAATTTTGACCATTTTTTGACCTTGGCCTTTTTGGTCAAAATTGGACACATTTTGATCAAAACTTGAACTTGACCTATTTTGATCAAAACTTGACCTTGACCTATTTTGATCAAAACTTGACCTTGACCTCTGAAGTTCAGAACAGATTTTGGATGATTACCTTTTGTGAAGGGTCTCGGAAATCCAGTCTCCATTTGTTCACAAGAAGTTGTAGGATCACCGTTGCAGACCCTGATGTTGTGGTGATCGAGCACCTATGAAACTAAAAATCCTCTTGAAGTCAGACCCCCTGCCCCTCCCCATCCCCCCATCCCATGCTCATGGTTCCAGCAGATCCTTGAAAAGCATTGAATATTTTTTTTCACCTTCAAGGCATTGATTAGNCAATTTTGGGTGTTTCTTCCCTTCCTAATGATGTTTTCTTCATTGGTGATGAAAATTACATACGTGTTCTCCAACTCCTATTAACAGCCTACCTGCCGCCAAGTCAACATTTGACCGCCTCTGCCGCCGAGTCAAAATCCAGTTGTGCCCTGTGCCCTTCCCAGCGAGTCAAAATGTTTCACAGTCGAGTCAACCAGTTTTGTCCAATCAGTTTGCAAAAAATTCACATTTAGGGCAAAAAATTGCTTCCACATTAGAAAAAACAAATCCAGGACCTTCTGCAGTAAAAAGCCCCTCCCCCCGACTCCCCTTTACAATGAGACAGGGTTACGACGCCGTTAATGATGATGATGATGATGATCACACATTCGCAATTCCTGCCTTGTGGCGTGTTGTACCACCGAGTCAAACCGTGAAAAGTTGGAGAACACTGCAGGTCGGAAATGTCTATACATGTACTTCATGTGTGAAAGTTGTCTTTCTTCCATACACGTCACATAAATTATTTTGGTCTTGAAAAGCCTCAGAAAAGCCTTGAATTTGCAGGGATGTGAACCCTACGTTTCTCACCGTATTTTCTCCGCATTTTGGCTGCATTTTGGCCACCCAATACAGTACTACGTCGTAAAAATGTTAGTTACGTTGAAAAGAAAATGAAGTAAAAAAACTGTGTGAACTTCAATTCCCGCGCTTTCTCAGTGCTTGATCCAAGGCCACTTGGATAGTGCCACTGTGTCCTGAACTAAAGATAGTGTTTAGTTCAAAATCCCGCCAAAGCGGGGATTCCGAGGACGCTGCGATCAATTCCTGTGCAGGAGTATCACGTTTGAGTTTTACTAAAATGCTTCACTACTGACAGCAACCCTAAAACTACTGACAAATGGCCAAAATTTAGGTAAAAATACTGACAGCCAAATTTTTAGGTCGGCATCTCTGAATTTATGACTGAAAAGCTGCAGGAACCGTGACGATATTTCCAAGAACCTGGCAAAACCTACAGCCATTGAATCCCCCTCCCCTCCCCTCCTCTCCCCTTCCCTCCTCAACCCCTCCCCTCCTCAACCCCTTCCCTCCCCTTATCCCATATCAAGCAATGAAAAACCTGGTTCGCAAGAAGGAAACATTTATATTTGTCTGATAACTGTGCTATAAGTTTGCTGTCAATGTCAATGTGCTGAAAGATGAAAAATTCTGCGCTACTTGCTTTTGGCGGCCAATGCGTGGATAAGTTTGGGACATCAGAGTTTTTTTCGTCTTCAGAGGGCTGTTGTCATGGCAATGATCGGTGGGGAAGGGTTTGAAATTCAAATGAAATTTTTTGTCAGTTATACTTTAGAGTCCTAAGATGCTCCTCCATTTGAAAGTTTTTGTGTGTGAGTTGACCAGTGGACAATTTATCATTGTTGGTTTCCTTATTCATCGTTTCGACGGCCCCCCGCCATCTTGAATTTCTTCCAAACTGCACATGCGCAGTGACATCTGGTAGGCAATCTCGCGCAGGTTTTGGGGGACACAGTGCGTGAGTGGGGCAAATTTGTATCTCTTGAACAATCACTTTGCGTTGTTTTGCCTACCAGAAAAGTGCGCATGCGCGGGTTCCAAGAAATCTCCGTGGAAACCAAGATGGCGGCGGGTCGTCGAAACGATGAATAGACAATTCTCAAATTGACATAAACGAGAAACATCTGCGCACTTCTGCCGGCCATAACCTCGCTCGGAAACTGAACGGCCATGACGTAGAGAACCCCACAGAGTGACTTCGACTACTTTGCGTCAGAGTCAACGATAGTTGAATCATGGATTGTGTCACGTCAGCTGGTTTCAGATCGAGGTTGTGGTTGCAATTTCGGTGGAAGTGCACAGATCTGCGAATTCGAGAATCATCTATACATGTAGCTTAGGCAGAGACCAATGACACAACAGCCCATAGTTTTCTCTGGCTGAAGAGACTTCTGCCAGGATATCAAAAGAGGGCTAATACCAGGGGCAGAAAAAAGGGCAGGAAGTGACTTCAGGCCAAAAACATGGGCATTTTTTACGCAACAGTCACAGCTGAAAATTTGAGAGGTTTTCACTGTTTTGGAGTAAGGCCAAAAACAAATATTGTCTGTTTCTTGTCCAGCAACTCAGCGAAAATTGATGTGGGCATGCGAATTTTTTTTTTATTTTCAAATAATTTTTTTTCTGTTTTCTTCATGGATGGGGGGAAATACCACCAGCAAACTATCTCTCTACATGTTTAAAGCACAGATTTCATGAAAAATAAAGATGATTTCAAGTGATGAAGCATTTCTGTGCATTGTATAGAAGGCGCTGCGTAAGCAAAGTGGGAAAATTTGAAATTGGTGAAAAAAAAATTTTCGATGCGGAGGGTCCCGTCTGGGAATGACGCGGGCGCGTACAAGAAACAAATACTTTATTTTTTTTGGCCTAAGCTATTAAATATTTTTCGGAAGCAAATTCAATCCATTGAGACTGTTAAAATAACTAGAAATTGGTGCATGGTGAAGGCACGATTCCAGGGGGCACACCCGGCGCCACCCCTTCGACCAACAAATCTGTAAAATTGACAGTGAAATTCTGTAATTTGGAGCAAATCATTGAAATTCACCGCATGTTTCTAGCACAGTGCACCCCCCTCTTTTCCGAAATCGTGGATCCGCCTCTGTGGCGGGGCATGGCACATTTTGATGGTTAAAAAGGCACTGTCGCACCACCTAGGCAAGGCATCGTCCAACGCCATCCTAAAACTCTCTAGCTTAAGCACCACTGGGTTTACCCATAGACGATTCTCGAATTTGCAGATCTGCGCACTTCCGCCGAAATCTCAACCAGAACCTCGATCTGAAACCAGCCGACTTGACGCCATCCACAATTCAGCAATGGTCGAGTCTAACGCAAAGTCTTGACGTCACTGTCGTGGGATTGTCTGCATTACATCATTCAGTTTCAGACTGAGGATTGTGGTTGAGATTTCACCGGAGGTACGCAGATCTCTGTCGTTACGTCAATTTGAGAACGGTCTATACATTTTATCCATGACGTTAGTCTCGCTTGGCCAGACGCTACGGGCTCACCCCTTCGGTAAATCACACTCCGCGTCTGGCTCTTTTAGAGATTAACAGTCATTACGACCGCGTGATGGCAGCACGGGTCCTTCGGTTTTCTTAACCTCGTTTCCAGGTTCATAATATGGCGAGTGGTCCACGGTTGTCTGAGCGAACTATACCCCTGGGGACGAGGTTGGATTTTTCCTGCGAGTAATTTCCGCGGGAATTATGAGTGAGAAAGCGTGGTGATTGGCTGGAGCCCAGTGAGTGCCATCTAGTGGTGTTACCGGCTTTTGAGCCCCAAAAGTGCCAGTGTGTAGGAGACCGGGACGTCAGATACACACTGGGGCCGAGTGTACCATGACGTAGGCCCAGGCCTACATCGTTCTGTGACGTTGCGTGTTTTGCCCACCAGCCTTCTTCAGCAAAGCAATGAATTTTGCCCACCACCTTTGCGTCATTACGGCGACGTCAGCAATGGCGGACACTGTCGGAGTTACGTCGTGGAAACGATGAATAGGGTGACAACTTGCATTAAAAAACTCTCACGTGGAGCAGCCCCTTTTACCCTCCTCACAAGAAATAATATTTTGAAGTCTCTTAAAGCCCCGCAGTATTGAATTTTACGGTATTTTCAAAATGTTAGGAGAGTGGAGGTTGAGGTCTCAGGGCCTCGTGAAGGTCTCCAAAATGCTTGCCTGATACTTACTTTTAATAACCAAGGCCTAGTTTTCAACAGAGAGTGAAAAAACTGCGTAGGGGAGCTCTAATGCATTGAGATAGAGCGCAGTGCATTTTTACACACGTCGTCAAGAATCGCGGCGACGATTTGCGTTTTTTCAATACAGTGGGGCTTTAAGCAAAATGAGTGCCGTGGTGTAGTGTATAATTTGGTTAAAAAGGACCAAGAAAGGTGATTTGTATAAAAATTTGCCGTGTGTATTTATATTATAACCTTTGATGATCATTGCAAGTTTATTACCAGATTGTTGATCAAAGCAGATACTGTACATCACTTGCTATTTAACTTTCCCACTGAGAGGGGGTACATTCTTAGAAGATTCGCATCCGAGTAATATCCAAGGTAGCTATCAGCAGACAGTGACTCTCAGACACACAGTCTATGGGATACCGGCAATACAAAAGGCGGCGCTGATCATCAACCAGGTTAAAACGCAAGTGCGCATGCTTTGCGATTGTTGAACGTCGTCAGGCGTCGTGCGTCATTCTGACATTACAAACAACTGCGTCATTCACAAACCATGACGTTGATCATCGGCCTGTCGTTTACGCTAATATGGTCAACTTTATCGATTAAATTCATCATGTTCCCGCAGAGATTTTTGCTCAAAAGCAATGAGATATATTTTAACAGTTCTGGGCTGGGTTGCACAAAACTCATGTTAGCACTAACATGATGTTAGCGCTAACATCATGTTAAATGACGTAAAATGACAATGGATTTTGACGTCATCTAACATAAAAGTTAGCGCTAACACCATGTTAGCGCTAACATGCGTTTTGTGCAACTGGCCCCTGTACTTAATGACAGAAAAGTCATAGAAATTGAGTGCAATGTTTTAGTTATATTTGGCCTGGAAACAAGGTGTGCTATTCAGAATTAATTGGAAAATAATGTTAGCCTCATTTTCAATGACGCAGTTCTGACCAGGTTGATAGTCAGCGCCGCGTCGCGGATTAGGTTTGCCGGTACCTGATTACAAATACAAATACAAATTTTGACCAGTTGACGCAGTTCTGCACTCCCATGCTTCATCGTGTGCGTACAGCTAACATAGACGGCCATTGTCGAAAATCGCCTTTGGTTCTTTGGTAATGGTATGCAGCAGGGGGGGTGTACCCCAGGATAATAAACTTGAACATTCAGAACACATAAAGCCTGCCGCACACTGGAGCTATCTGCTGAGCAAAAGTCATTCAAGATCGTTTGCTCAGCAGATAGCTGACCGAAAAATACGCGCACACGCAAGCTTTCTGCCTTGCGAGGCAAAAAACTCGCCGAAATTACGCGCACACACGAGCTATCTGCTGAGCAAACGGTCTCGAATGACTTTTTGCTCGGCAGATAGCTCCAGTGTGCGGCAGGCTTTAGATGTATTTGAATCCTTGATCTTGACCACACTTGTGCTGCTGACCCAGTTCATGTAGTTGTTGACTCAACCCGAGAACGGCAGTCTCGAACGCCGAGAACGCAACTCGAGTTGGGTCAAGAACATGTTCTCCTTACTCCCCCAGGCATGAGAGTTTTCCGGCAATTTCCGGAAATCCGTTTTTTTGGGAGCCCGAAAGTTGGGTCCCTTGATTCGTGCAAATCTGCAATAAAAACTGAAGGGGGGTGAGGTATGATAGGCCCGAGATCAGGTCACCAAGTCGCGGTGAATTCCCGCCGGGCGGGCTGCATTGTGGACGCAGCGAATAAATTATTACCATCTACGATGGTTAAACCCATGTTGGGCTGCGAATTCCTGCATTGCGGCAATCCGATTGCCTAATGCAAATGAGGTATAGAACGATCTTCGATGGCTATACATCTTCCGGGCCCTGAAGTGGTCGCCACGTCGCACGATTGGTTGATGCTAATGCTTTGCCAAATAAGGATATGGCGCACGATTTGCGCCCTTCTACCTGATTGGTCAATCAACTCCAGTCATTAACAGTGATGAATGGAATAGTAGCGTAACGGTGACCATATTTGGCAAAGCATCTGACGTCACACACTCGGCCACTCGACATTCTCGATCGGCAATTTCCGTCAGTATTCGTGCCAAGTGACTTTCTTGCAATGGCCGCCGCCGGGTCAGTATTTCGGATCGTAGATGCCGGGAAATTGGGTCTTTTATCCTCCAATTTTCAAAAATTTTCCTTGCGAGAGGGGGACACCCCCCTCGCGCTCCTCCCCGGTCGCGCTTCGCGCTCCCTGTGCCGGCCTTTGCCCGGCTTCCGGTTTTTCCCTCCGAGATCACTCTCATGCCTGCTCCCCACTCAGGGGAGAGTTGAGAAGAACACATTCTCGGCCCGACTCGAGTTGCGTCCCGGCGTTCGAGACGGCCGTTCTCGAGTTGAGTCAACATCTACATGAACTAGGTCAGCACGAGTGTGGTCAAAAACGAGGATTCGAATACGCCCATAGTGAGCTCCCTTGACGAGGTTTCTGTACAAAGTTCAAAATATTTGGGGGGTTAAGAAAAATAGGGATCTCATCATGTGAGGGGGGGGGGGGAGTTCTACTGCAACATGATTTTTATGCTAGATAATTTATATTCTTGAGTTGGCTTTTGATGATTTAAAAACTTCTGACACTCCTGTTGTACAGATTGGTTTTGTCCTGACCAATACATTTCTTAACATGTGGGTTTGTCCATTTTGATGATGAGAGGGGTGTTAGGTGTGGATGAAGTGTTGATTTTGACCAGGTTCGTGGCTGAGTGAAGACTCGAGCCGGCGTTTCTTGATGTGGTGTGCATTTTCATCGACTTTTGCCGGCCTGCTGATTAAAGCGATTTGTCGGCCCAAAAATTTGAATGCAGAAGGGGACGAATCTTTGTTTACAAACACTAATTTCCTGCATTCTGATTGGCTGTGAGGGCAATGTTTACAAACATCATCCTTCTGTTTACAAAACGACTGTCGATTCGCTTTAAGACAGGCCTAAAAGTTGCGTTCACACTGGGCTTTAAAACGGTTTGAAAACGTTTCAAGATGTTAAAACGGTTTAGGGTGCCACACTAGAGGCCTCTTAAAACGGTTTGAAAGTGTTCATAATGAAAACGGTTCCAGAAGGGATTCAAAACGACTTGAAAACGGTTCGGCTAAAACACTTTTGAATGTGGCCCTCTAAGTGTCGTACACATACGCAATAGATTTGCACATACTTTGGGCCGACAAATGCAAAACGAGGAAAAGCTCTTCAGTTGGCGTATCCATCATGGAATGATACTGATAGTAAATACCATTCATAGATGGCAGCACAGTCTGGCTCAACTTCAGTCCGGCGCGATAGCGATTTGAAAACGCTTTGTGACTGCAGTGTGGCGCGGTCGTTTTTGGTCAAAAGCGTTTTCCGTAAACCGTTTTCCGGAAAACGCTTTCAAGTCAGTGTCAGTGTGAACATAGCTTTACGTTCCCCCAAAGAAACTACGGTATACATCGGTCCCAAAATTAATGCCACCAAATGTCCCCAAATTCGATCCTGCAAAATGTGCCCAAATTATCCCGAAGCCAAAACGTTCCAAAATTAAAGTGGCGATGTTCCAAAATTATAGGTTTCTTACACGAAAAACATTGTCACGAGCCACTTCGCTTTCAACCACATCAATTTCGCTGTACCTGTGAAACTGGTTTTAAAGGGGATGCCAGAAACAGCTACATTCAGAACTTCCGAAGGCAACTGCTCGGCAATTTCCCTAGATACTCGCATTTCCCCTCGGACACAATTCCAAGGTAGCCATCTTGAACGCGCAACGATTGCTGCCCGTTTGTGAGAGTTCAGATGCGGTCACCTCATCACACCTGCGCATGAACTAAATAGGTCACATAAAAACGTTGCGTTATTGGATCAATAATTGGCAGATTGGGCATGTTGGGTGAGATACCAGTAAGTTTATATATAATATGCCCCAACTTATCGAGCAAGTACGGTTGGACATCTTAATGGGCCAAAATTCGGTGAAAATAGTCCCACGCCGGTCACGTGGGTTTGATGATAAACAACATGGCTGCCTTGGACTTGTGTCCGAGGTGAAATGCGCCGCCCAGTGATAGACAGCAGTTCGCCTCAGGTCGTTCTGAATGAAACAGCTACCGTACCAGAGTGACATCTGGTGGATGTGTGCTGAATGAATTGAAATCCACACGCGACACGGTTTTGTTGCGAGGTCTGCTTAGGTTTGAGAGGACAGACCTGCACGGTAGTTTAGTGCAACTTGTACCCAATGGACCAAAATGCACTTGAATTTTGTGTGAAGAATCCTGGTATCTGATTGGTTGAGAATGCACGAACATTAGCATATCGTCATAGCAACGTTCATTATCATTAGGACCAATCATTATGTAAATATATCTGCTTGTGGGATGTAACTATCCTTATTTTCTTTAACCCTTTCATGCATCATATCTCAAGAGACAGAAATGGTATTCGTGACCCTCCGCAACAAAACCAGTGTAAAGTCGCATGGAAAATGTGCCTAAACGTACCGACATGACACCAGGAGATAAAGATAGAGACAGGATCACTCAGACTTCACAATATACAGGGTTATATCTAGGATTTCAGAAGGGCACGGTGCAAACTTTGTGAAAAGGGCACTTCAACCTAGAAAAGAGCACTTTTTATTCGCGACATTTCCACTAACGGAATTTGAGAGGCTTGTCAGTTAAAAAGTGTCTTTATAACTCCAGTCAACAGCCAATTTAAGGCAGTTTCTAACATGTCTAAGGTGATACGACCAAAAGGGACCATTGCACAGGGAGGTACTAAAACCTAAAAAAAAAAAAAAAATTAAGGGGCACAGCGGCGCCCCTTTCGGCGGCACGGCATACCGCCGCTCTAAAATGATGGCCTAGATATAACCCTGATGTAGACAGACAGCACCGAAATTGACAAATTTGTGAATTTTAATTCATGTAACCCTCCACCACAAAACCAATCATCAGTCACTCTGAGGTTGGCAAGTTCGGACCATTGTATTTGTCAAATTCAGTATTGTCTGCGTGTCTGTTGTGATGTCCGAGTGATTCTGTTTCTGTCTTTATCTCCTGGTTGGTACGTTTAGGCTCATTTTCCGTGCGACTTAACACTGGTTTTATAGCGGAGGAATACAGGGTGGCCCAAAAAATGCAAAGCATGTTTCCACTACTCTCAGTCCCAAACCACTGGTATGATTAGGTAGAAAATCTTTCTACAAGATAAATTAAACCCCAATGGTCGTATTCATAAAGCGGTTCTATCGTTAGAACCGTCTTAGGCCGGATCCAAGTGTAGTGGTGAAGCACACTTGGAACCAGCCTAAGACCGTGTTTCCACGAGGCGTTTGCGGGCGTGGGTGCAAGTAAAACAGCGAAAGGGAAATACGTTGGTTCTATTTTTTCCACCCGGGCCCGCCTCCTATTCCGCGCCCGCAAACGCCTCATGGAAAAGCAGCCTAAGACGGTTCTAATGATAGAACCGCTTTATGAATACGACCCCAAGATGCTAAGGTCACAGTAGTTTTAGCTCCAGGGCCATTTTTGTAGGGCAAAGTCGGAGGTCTTTTTATCAACTTTATACAGCGAACTGCAAATTCAGCATGATTAGGGGGCCGACTTTGCTTCACAAAATGGTATTTGGAGAAAATGGTATCTAACCAGTGGACCGATTTGAGAAGTACATGTATTTGACCGTCCCAACAAAGATGGTGGTCTAATGTAAGAGTTGTCACCATATGACATCAGAAGCTTGATAAATAACATTCAATGGCCGGTGGCAGGCTTTGGTAAATAATTGTCTGAGAGGATGTGTTTGATAGTGTTAGGCTAAAAATCCATTCACACTGTTTTCGAGCGGTGCAATGCTGCATCCTATGTCCGTGACCAATGCCGTGGAAACAAACAATGCTTTCGAGCGTCTGCCGCTTGAAAATCACTTGAATGGATTCTTAGCCTTATGTCATACTTGGATGGCCACGACACCATGTGTAGCCTGGTTTCCTGGCCATCGTCGAGATGGCACTGCGTAGACGGTGGCCAGGCAGTAGCCGTTGCTTTTTCCCTGAATTCCGGGGAAAGGGTATGTCCTCGGGATTCATAGCATCAATTAATCTGACAATGAAAAGGGCGAATTTGGGAATAATGATAGAGAAAAAATATGGATTTAGCTAATTAAGACTGCCCACCCCACTGGTGGGCAGTCTTACTTGGTTTTACTGAAGTTGTCTGGATGGATCTCTCTCCGAACTGGGCTACTTTGCAAGATAAATCATGAACGAGAGGAGGTAATGCTAACAAATTTTCAGGGTTGACAGAAAAGTACCTTGGCAAGAACGCTATTGATTTCTGGCTTCAGCAGATATTTAGAAAGTGCTATTTTGATGAGTTTGTTGGGTATCTGATGGGTTTTCCCTGTGGACAAAATTAGAACATACCGAGATCCTTGTGTTTATCTAATAGCTCTCTAAAACAATGACACTGGCTGACCCACTTTTGGCAGACTGATGACAGCAGTCTGCAACTATTATCTATCCATCACATCCAATAGTAAACATGGGACATGAAAAGTATTAATGATTTCTGAGGCAGTGTTTTTGGTTATTTGGTTATTGGTACTGGCTATTTTTTTTGGGGGGGGGGGAGGGTGGCAAAGTTTTGGTTCATTGCAAGTTGATTACAGCCATAATCTGTTTATGAGTATCAAGGGGAGTCATAAACTGGGGAAAAATACCACCACAGCTCTGCTTGGTCAAAGTAGGCGAGCTGTTTTCCACTCAGCCTCCTATCTAAACCTGCTACCTTACACTCCACTCCCTTTGTGCTAGTGGGCAGTCTTCAGAATTGACTGGTAAGTCAATTCTAGTTCATACTTGTTATATATAGCACTGGTAAAAAGAACGAACATTTATGAGTTTGAAGTATTTTTTACTTGGTCGAATCGATTACACAGAATCGGTAGGCTGGCTTAGTCTCCTGGCCATGACGTCACTTCTCAATCATACTCAACGGCTACTGCCTGGCCTCCGTCTACGCAGCGCCATCTCGACGGTGGCCAGGGAACCAGGCTCCACCATGTGGGCAACCTCCCATAGCAGGGCTTTGGTCTCACTCGCTCCTGTGAGTGGATAAAGAGGAGGAAATAAAAACCCCTGCTGTGGGAGAACTGGTAGGCCACCATCTTTGTTGGAAAGGTCTAGACATTCGGTATGGAAGGGTTAAAAATGAATGAACATTTGTACATGTATATTGTACTGCATCTGTATAAATGATCGTCTTGGCGTGGCCAAAACGTGTGACCTTCAGTCCTTCAGATGTGTGATTTTTTATGACAAAAAAATGTTGACATGGTTATAACATATATTTATTAATTTGTGAAAATTCGCTAGCATTGCTGTCTTCATACTTGTTCGTCCTGAAGGTGTTGTGCCACGGGAGAGTTTTCTTGTGCGCGTTGGCTTTTGTGAGGAAGCTCTCATGTGGAACAGTGCCAGTGAGAGACTAAGCTGCCGTTGGAGGCCACCACCAGTTACCGGTGCAAGAACGTAACAGAATTTAAAGCGAATGGCTCGCGGGGTTTGTTGACAGTTGTTTGTTGACATGTCCTCAAATCGAGCGCCGTTTTGAGAAAAAGGCGAAAGAAGGATTTTAGTTTAATGGGAAATGCATTAGACAGCCAAACTTCGGAGGCGTATTCTGCAAAATCTGCCGCTTCGAAATCAATGCGAATAGTACAAAATGTATATTTTGACCGACTGAATTTGAAACTGTCATTAACCCATTTTAACAAATTTTTAATGGAACCACGTCCCCAGGTGCACGTTTGCATATTTGCACAGGTTTTGCCTATGACTGGAGCACGGCTTTGCCTGGAGACTAGGTTCACTCTCTATGGGAGGTACCACGAATAATCAAAACAAATCCCGTGAGCCATTCGCTTTAACGTCACAGAATTTGATGTCATGGAATTTGACGTCACTGAGACTAGTGGTGCCCTCTAACCGCAGTAAAATCTCTAATTCTGCTTGTTTTATTCCTTAGAGATTAGAGCGCTGTATGAATTTGTGGTCGTTTATAAAAACGTCGACGTCACTAATTGTATCTTTAGTTGATTTAACAGTCACACCGTGCACCCCCAAGCTGTGACCTTTTGAATTCTAAAATACCTTGGTATCGTCTGCCTGTCTTTAAAGGAGATCGACGTCCAAGTTGTAAACACTCACTCACTGGTCCTCTATCCACGTGACGCCTGCGGTGCTGCCACCTATTGTCGGTGATTTGTACTGACGTGAATATTGTGAGTGAGTTGCATTTGACCAACGATCACGGGGCGCTACTGGTGCTGCCACCTTCACGAAGGACTAAAACTAGTTTGCTGCCCACTGTTTGTAAACAAACCAGTTTGTTTACAACTTGGACGTCGAGCTTCTTTAAAATAGCCTCATTCTGAATGCAGCAGATTTTGGTTGCGGTACGAAAAATCTGCTCAGTTTGTTGCCAAAATGGCGTCCACCATTTTGTTTCTCAATTCGATCATCGTCGCGTTGTCGACGTACATTGTAACTGTCATCCATGATCCGGATGCCGGGTCGGATTGACTTTGAACATCTGATTTGCAATCAAATTGCACTGAACCTAAATATGAATGTTTAGTTTGAGGTACGTGTATTTTAAAATACCTGCCTGTTTGTGTCACTCCAGAAAACGTACACCATGTCCTTTCCATGGGCCTATTCGAATTCTCGTTCTTGACCACATTCGTGCTGACCCAGTTCATGTTGATGTTGACTCAACTCGAACGCCGAGAACGCAACCCGTGTCGGGTCAAGAACAGTGTTCTCCTCACTCCGTACTCAGTGGAGGGCACGCTGAAACAGACCCGAGCCTGACGTTATGACGTCGTTCGGACTCTGATATATTTGGCTGACCTGTTGATGACGTCATTGGCGCAACAATGCCGTCATCGCTGTGCGCGTGCATGGTATTAAACTCCGTACATCATGAGCACGACAAGATGACGTCATGGACGCAAGATGTCAGCCAAATGTTCCAGAGATTTCACGTCATCAAATCCAAGTCTCGAGTGAAATCTCGCGGGACCAGATTGAGTGGCGGGTTGAGAAGAACACGTTCCTGTCCCGACTCAAGTTGCGTTCTCGGCGTTCGAGACTGCCATTGTCGAGTTGAGTCAACATCTACATGAACTGGGTCAGCATGAGTGTGGTCAAAAACGAGGATTCGAATACGCCCCTTGCGGCTCATTCTCTGCAGATAATCTTTTAAACGCTTGTATATTTTCTTACGCCGACGCAATTAATTTCATCTAATTCATCATTTACGTCCCAATTCTTGGTGGTTTATATCAAAAACAACGTCGCTGTTTTGACAGCAGAATATGCATACCTAGTGTCGTTCATGTTTCGTGTCAGCGCTTTTGCTTTTTACTGCTGTCACTAGATGGCAGTACTTGAGTTGTGATTTCTGAGTAGTTCATGTTGAATTTCAATCTCATACCCAGAGATTCGTTACGCTCGGGCCGAGGTTGAAGGTCGCTCCACTAATCTCTAGAGACGGCTGGCGATTTCACGCCTAACGGGTGATTTTTGGCATCCTGCAATTTTAGACCGATTTTAGACGGCAGATGCATTGAAATAATTTGAGTATAAATTATACACAAAAATGTCCTTAGGAAGGTTTTTATGAGGGATCTGTTGTACCGTATACGCAAATATTTTCACGGCTAAAATATTTAGCGGTTGGGGTCCGTTAAGTACCTTTTCACGTGGATAAATATTCACGGTTGGGGTCCGATGTAGGATTTCAAAAACACTGCATTTTCAATGGTGCGCGGTGTAATTCAGTGCAAACCACGATGTATTACGGGATCGTCGGTGATTGGAAAATGGTTCGCGTGTAATAGAATTCACGGGGGTATTGACCAGTTCACGATTTTCGCGGTAATTTTTATTCGCGAAAATATTTGCGTATACGGTATTTATTAAGGAAAAAGCAAAGCACTACTTGGCGCACCATATAAACTTGGAGTGAAACGGTTAAAAATTAGTATATATTCATGCGCCGTGTGTAACGCACAAGGCCTTTGAAATCCCAAAGTAGTCCGTAGCCGTCTCCAGAGATTAGTGGAGCGACCTTCAACCTCGGCCTGGGCGTAACGAATCTCTGGGTACGAGATTGGTTGAATTTCTGTTGGGTTTCATTCTCCCATAGCAGGGTTTGGTCTCGCTCCTCTTCATACACTCGCACACAAAGTTTGTGTAAGTGAAAAAAGAGGGTGAGGTAAAAACCCCTGCTGTTGGAGGATGGTTGGGTTCCATCACCAATTCTAACCCTATTCATTTCATTGCATGCGAATTCCTGTTTGCATGACTTTTGTTTCGGCATGATACCAAAAATTACACATTTCTTGTTACAACCAGAGCCTAAGCCTTAAAGCCCCACAGTATTGAATTTTGCGATATTTTCAAAATGTTAGGAGAGAGCACAAAGAGGTCTCATAGCCTTTTGAAGGTCCCCAAAATGTTTGTCTGATACGTACTTCAGAGAATCAAGGCCTAGTTTTCAGCACACATAGAAAAAACGAAAGGGAGAGCTCTA
>NMRB01002240.1:92244-117789 GCA_002633025.1 Notospermus geniculatus
CCCCCCCCCCCCCCCCGGAGGCATTTGCCCCCCAGGACCAAAAACCTCAATATGGCCCTGGCATCTAACTCAGACATGTATTGCAAGTGAATACTAGTACTAAACATCAACATTTGAGGCAAAATCTCTTAGATGTCAGTTGCTAGTGCCACCATGTACACTATCAACATTTCAAGACACATGTCGGGATACATGTGTCCGACACACCGTGTTGCTGGAAATGTTGACAGTGTATACAGAGCAAAAATATTGGCAACATGTGTCCCAACACTGTGTCGCAACATGTGTCCCGACATGTGTCTAGTGTATACAGGGGCAAAATTTCTGTGTCCATCTGTGTCGGACACATGTGTCACAACATGTGTCCTGAAATGTTGATAGTGTACATAGGCCTTTAGTCTCGCTTGGCCAGTCGCTGCGGGCTCACCCCTTCGGCAAATCACACTCCGCGTCTGGCTCTTTTAGTGTACATAGGCCTTTAGTCTCGCTTGGCCAGTCGCTGCGGGCTCACCCCTTCGGTAAATCACACTCCGCTTCTGACTCTTTTAGAGATTAACAGTCATGAAGACCGCGTGGTGGCAGCACGGGTCCGTGGGTTTTCCCAACCTCGTTCTCGGGGTCGTTTGCTTTCTGACAATATGGCGAATGGTCCAAGGTTGTCTGAGCAAAGTATGATACCCCTGGGGACGAGGTTGGGTTTTCCTGGAAGTAATTTCCGCGGGAATTATGAGTGACAAAGCGTGGTGATTGGCTGGAGTCCAGTGGAGTGCCATCTAGTGGTGTTCACGGCTTTTTAGCTCACTGGGGTGAGCTATTACGATGGTGCAGCGTCCGTCGTCCGTCGTCGTCCGTGTTTGCAGATGGGGGCTTAGGAGGTTATTTTCATCTTGAATGGGCTCCTAGGTGGTCATTTTCTCTTAGGTGGTTTATAACCACCTAAGAAAACTTCTGCATTCGGACGACGACACTGCAGAGAGCTCTAAGGAGGTTGTATTTCTTAAGTGGTTATTGTCCTTATTCCCTAACAAACCACATTGGAGTAGTTAGGAGACATATTTTGACCACCTAACGACATTTTCTTATGTGGTTAACCACATTAGCATATATTAGTGGCTCCGTCCGTCGTCNTATTTACTCTCCAGATGCCCGTGACCAATGTGACGTTTGCCAGTGTTTTCGTATGTCAGTGTTTCCCGGTCTGATTGTTTGGGAAACGGTGGCAGCCCTCGCCCCGATGGGAGGTCTGGGGGACATCCCCCAGGGAAATTTGAAAATCTAGATGCTGTTACGTTTTCTGGGGCATTTTGCAAGCGGCCCTGTCCTCCTCAATGCGTTAAGCTGCTTTGAATGTGAGGGCACTATTCGCCAAAATGGGTCCCAGCCGTACCGGTACTGTAATAGGCCTACTTTTCAGGGTTTCCGCCAGGATTGTCAAGGAGGGGGGAGAAAAAAAATTTCAAAAAAAGTTTTTTTTTCGAAAAAACATTTTCAAAAAAAATTGGGGGTTTTTTTTTGGTTAAAAATGGCCTCCAGAGTCATTTTTTACACTCCAAAATGCAAAATTTGTCTTCCTTCTGCATGAAAATTGCATTTGAAATGTGACAAATTAAAGAAAAACATTACTGAAGTGAAAATAGTGATATTTGAAAAAGGTTAGTCTGCAAACTTGAGGGGGGATATCCCCTCCTTGAAATTTTTGAGGAGGGGATTCATCCCCCCTCCCCCATCCCCCCCTCTGGCGGAAACATTGGGTAGTGGAGCTTCATTTAGATAGCGCAGCAGGGGCGGATCCAGGATTTGTGAAAAGCTCATTAAAATCTTCATTTTACCATGGGGGTAATTCTGAACGGTAAAGGACAGTTTACCATGGTATACTGGCTTTCACCATGATACCGGTTCTTTTACCGTTCAGAATTACCATTCACCATGGTAAAATGGAGAATATTTTTCATGGGGGGTTCAATGATTTGCTCCAAATTTCAGAATTTCACGGTCAGTTTTACAGATTTGTTGGCCAAAAAGGGGGCGAGGGCCTGGGGCGCCCCCTCTGGATCCACACAGACTTATTTGGCTAGATTATGATGATGGGAAAGTGCTTTGAGACTGCACTGCAACTTGGAATGTTCCTCCAAAACTGTGCAGGCCTGGGACTGAGGAAAAAGGCACTAATAGGCCTAGGCCTAGGCCTACATGTAAATGCTCGCATTATTATTATTATCATGGTAGGGAACACTCATACACAGGGAACATTAAAAGACGTTACACCGGTGTGAAAAGTGCGCCATATCAACGCAGGACAAAACAGCACTCAACGAACATAACTGAGCCAGTGTCCCTTTAACTCTGGGCACACTCCATGCAGCGTATTCGCTGATGGCCCTGTATGGAGATGGAATTAGTTACATTTCACTTACGTAGATGGCAGCACCTGCCGATCAGCTGGCGTGATAACATTTCGCGCCATTCATTCACGGACCACGCCGGGAAACGTCAAGATGCTCCCGAAACATCTCCTCAAAACTGCGGTCCTCCGGCCCTTAGGGTGCCAAATTATCAGCATTCGAGGGGTTCGCACTCCCGTTGGTACCCCTCAAAAGTCTTACAAGGTGGTTGTTGTTGGAGGCGGGACTGGTGGTTGTTCAACGGCGGCAAGATTGTGCAGGAAACTTGGCCAGGGGAATGTGGCGGTCATTGAACCAACGGATGTAAGTTTTAGGCTAACCCTCTGTCGTCTGCTTTTGATATCTGCTTTTTGTGTTGAGTTTAATATGTTTGTTCAGCTCCTGTGATGGGACCTGGGAATCCTCAAGGCCTAGGCCTACAGTGTAACACTCTATCAGTGATTTTGTGTAGGGGGCAGGGATTCCGCCAGGATTGTAGCCTAGAGGAGAGGAGAGAAAACAAAATTCCAAACAAATTTTTTTTGAATTTTTTTTCTTCAAAAAATTGTTTTTTGGGGGTAAAAATGGCCTCCAGTCATTTTTTACACTCCACCACACTATATGTTCAGTGTCTTCAGTTCAGTGCAATGAGAGGTACCCCTCCTGCTGATATGGCTGAGATGTCAGTCCACCATGAGACTGAGAGTCCGGGCCTGTCAGAGTGCAGTGTAAACATCGGCGCCTGTCATCTCTGAGGTCCAGGTTTGATTCCCGGTCTGGCCCTAGTGATCATAGATAGGGCAACTCTCTCTGACAGCATAGGTTTCCTCGGGGTGCTCCGGTGTCCTCCTACATTACCTGAAAATCACCCAATATTGTCTCATTATGAGCCAATAGCCAAATTGGCGCTCACAGTTCTCGAATCAATATTAAAAACAAAAGGAAACCTTTGGGACTGCTCAGAATTGTCTGTTTAAAAAATCCGTTAAACTAACAATTAAATTGGTATGGCCTTAGGAATGATGTAATTATTGTAAGAGACTATTTGGAAAGTGTGTAGGCCTAAAAGTATGGTTCTTGGATTTACGGTTGGACCCCTCCAGAACCAAATGCGGGAAGGGGAGTGGTTGTGAAGACCCTGGGTGCAACTGAGGGTGGGATTTGGGAAGCATGCTGACATGGCAGTATGTAGGCCTATACAGAAACAAACAAAACTACCGTAGGCCTATTTTGCTGGCGTTACTCCTGTACTGAGTAAACTTGGAGAAATGCCTGCTTGGAATTTATGATGAAGAAGATAATAGTACCGGTATTATGAATGCACGGCCTTCTGGAAGGTGAGCACACGGGAAGCCCAAACACGTGTCTGAACTTCCGTGAACTCTATCAATAGTAGGAAGTCGAACATCACAATTGTGGTGTTATTATTGTGTACAACCTACACATTTGCAAGCCTAGGTTGTTTGCGTGCATCCTGGCATGAATCATAAGATCAGACGACCTATTTACAGGTGCAAAAGTGTTTCAAGGGCCTGTCACACTGCAGTAGTTCTCAAAACATCCTGCCCCGTCCTAAAAAAATCGTAAAACGGGCTAGAACGTGTAACCCTTGGCCAAATAATTCCTCGATGTTGTGGAGCACCCTTCCCGTCCATGAAGTTCGTGAAAGGACTCTAAAAAGTTGCCTACGTCCACTCCGTTCGCACACAGTTTGAACCCGTTCGGCAAAATTTTCAAGAATGCATTGAGAACTCGCTCAGTGTGATTGGGGTATTACATTTTTGGGGTCTGAAAAGTCATAGGGCCTACAGTTTGGGTGAAAACCTTTCAGGGAACAAACGAAAACAAGATTACATGACTTCAGCTGAACGGGTGAAAGTTGCACTCTGAATCCTAACCCCGGCCCCTATCCCACAACCCTTGATAACTGGCCTCCTACTCCTCACCCCTAAAGCCTACCGGTGCCTAATCCTTACCCTAACCCCTAACCCCTCAGGCATCCGTTACCCTAGATGGATAGGCCTACCCTGTTCCATTAGGATTAGACGACATATGTGCAAAAGTGTTAAGTTCGGTTTCATATGTTGGGGTGTTGTCAATATTTTTGTTCAACATGATAGTTTTCAAAATAATACCGTACAAGAACAAAAAAATTATGTGCTGTGCACTACCGTCAATGGTTCTGCCAAATAACTAGGCCTATGGTACACAGGCCTGTATGCTGATTAGTTACGTTATAGGCCTACTCGTTGACCCATTCTGCATTAGGATAAGATAAACGACCAATACCTTAAAAATAATTATGTCAAGTTATGCAAAGTTTAGTACTCGGTATTGCGGTGAGAATGCAAGTCCCAACCTAAACAATTACATGTACAGTGGAACCTCTCTATTAAGGACACCTTCGGGACTGACAGATCATCATGTCCTTTATTGAGAGGTGTCCTGATTACAGAGGTCAAAATGAATAGAAATGACCAGTTTGGGACTGAACCTTGCTGTCCTTAATAGGGAGGTGTCCTCCTGACAGAAGTGTCCGCAAAAGGGAGGTTCCACTGAGTGTACAAAGCTATGAGGAAGTTATTGAAAATGGTTAGAGGACAATAGGAGCAGTCAGCCGCGCATATTGCCAACAGATGGCAGCAAAGTCTTAGCGGACCAATGTGCACAGGAAAATCTACATGATTGCTGCTCGATCAATAATGACTGGGTCCGCTAGATGCATTGAATTGGGCCGTCGTGACACCTAGTGGTCAACTCGCTGACAGCTCCTATTGTGTGACGGCCTAGGAAAAGCCTTCGGAAGTCGCTGAGTGCTTAACAAGGGTTGTCAGATTGCCTGTGCACTACTGTTCACCTGTTATGTAGAACATTTTAGTGATTGACATGTGCAGGTTCACCAAGGCCATTATAACACTTTCCTCAAACGCAACATCCGATGGGTTTTCCTGGACCGCCTCACAATTCGTCCCCGGACAATTTGTCCCCAGACTACCCATAGGACATTTCATCCCTAGACAATTCGTCCCTGGACAATTCATCCCCTAGGGCAATTCTTCCCTGGACAATTCATCCCCTTAGGGCAATTCTTCCCTGGACAATTCATCCCCTAGGGCAATTCTTCCCTGGACAATTCATCCCCTTAGGGCAATTCGTCCCTGGACAATTCATCCCCTTAGGGCAATTCGTCCCTGGACAATTCATCCCCTNAATATTCTCAGCGATTCTGATGCGGTTTACATTATTTTTTGAGAGAAAGATAAAGAAAAGATGTTTTAAATAAATATTGAGGTGGAAGACTGTACAATAACAGTACAAAAAGGGTGGTGGACGGTGGAGGACGGTGGTAGACGGTGGTGGACGGTAATTAGCATGACCCGTCCTAACATAGGCCTAGGCCTAGGCCTAGCCTAGGCCTGTAGTATGCAAAAGTACGATGTAAAATCGTTAGCATGGTTAGGACCTAGCCCCCAGTCTATATAAGAAACCAACAATGGTGAGTTTGCCCATTTAAATATTGGGAGCCCACTCGCACGACGAGAAAACTCTCACCTGGTCCTGGACTGGAGGAGCCGCCTGCCTCTGCCTGCAACATGATGATGCGGCTGCTAGGCCTCCTTGCCCATAAAAACAACTAACGTCAACAAACAACGAGCTTGACCGAAAACTCCGCTGTTATATGAATGAATATGCGTCAAAGAACGATATAATCCCGGGGATATAATACGAAATGAAGTTGTGTGATCAAACATGTCAAAACACAACGACTGAACGAAGCTGGGCCTATCTTTTTTTTGTTTTCACTGGTCCAACTCCGCCTGTGCCGGGCCGCCGCACGTAGCTGTCTCCGGAGCCGCGGAGAGGTTCGCACCAACACTGTCTTGGACAGTTCAGTTTGAGAGATACATCTGAAAAACACTTCCTTAGTGCGAATTAGGAGCGAGAAAAGAAGAGAGTAGTTACCGGTATTTATCAACCCAAGCAGTAGACCTACTTTAACAGGCACCTCAGTCTGAGAGTCGTCAGCTGCACCAGGTACTCGGGGTTGAGGACTAGGGTTAGGGTTCAAGGGCCTAGCTGGTCTGAGCCTGGGGAGGTGCACATTTTTGTGAAAGCGGATCTCTTCCTGTAGCCTTGGCATAAATTTCACAGTACCGGTATGCTGAAGAGAGCAATGTGCTCCGGAGGGGGTCTGGGGGCCTCCCCGGGCCCAGAAAATTTGGGAATCTAGATGCTCTGAAACGTGATTTCAGTGCTATTCTTAGCCAAAATTTACACGATTACAAGGTTGATATTTTTCTGCTTGCCCAGAGCGGAACTCTCTTACTGCTGTGGGGAGGTGCACGTGTACCATGTGCACCCCCCCCCCGAGCTTACGCCCCTGGGGTTGGGGGCTAAATATGGGGAGGTACCTATATTATGTACGGTGCGGTACTAGGTACCTTCCCATATTTAGCCCCTAAGCCTAACCCACAGGAACCAGTATAAATGGATTTTGGAGAGTAAAATAATAATACTGACGTCAGTATTATTATTTTACTCCCCCAAATTCATAAATACTGGTTCCTGTGCCTAACCCTAGCCCTCCATCCCGAGTTTAACCCAACTGACGAATCTCAGAGGTGCCTGTGCTTATGCACATTTCATCTTACGGGAACATTATCTTTTTTCCAGTTTCGGTACCGGTACCGGTACCGGTACCTATTATTTTCCTTGAAATGAAAGAGCTCTCGGTTACTGAATTATAAAACCCTACTCTGGAATATTGAAGAAAAACAGCAACTCAATCCTCCTTGTTATCTGTCATGTCATTTCTCTTTTTGTGGAGTAATGACAACCCGCATCTGAAAATACGAGCAATTTCCAATATCCAAACCTGACACTCCCTTCTTGCATTCAGGGGCGTAGCTATAGCGGGGGGGGGGGGCAAATGCCCCCAGAGCAAAAGGGACAAAACAAATTTTTCCTCTGTAAAGGTCATTTCCCCTCTTAGGCCAAACTGATGTAGTGTTAGGTGTGGGAAAAATGCATCTGAGAGGGTGTAGATTTTCAACTTTTTTCTGGGGGAGGCCCCAAGACCTCTTTCGGGTCCATTGCGCCATTCTGACACTGTTGTGGTAAAAAGTTGAAGTTTGGGTTTATAGTGTGATATTCAACAACGGTAGAGATGTAATCCAACTTTACACTTTTTTTGAGACCGCCTGCTGTACCTAGGTCCATTTCTGTTTCAGACACATTACTACCAGGCTATGTTCACACTGGTTGGCGGCGGCATCAAGAAAATGGAGAACACGCAACGCCCAATGGGGGACGTGCTGCCCTCTAAATGTGATTGGGTTAAAGACAAAGTGACGGCATTCGATCCAGAGAATAATAGTGTTACGACAGAGGATGGACACATGGTGAGGAGTTCCTCATACGCCCTGCTCGCAAACACCACTTTTAAGGCCTGTTTCCACTAGACCGGTTTCCGCTGCGGTTTGTGCCGCCGGAGCGGTTTTCACAGGGTTTTGGATAATCCTTCGATAGTTAACAATACATGGCGTGTTAATTATCCCAATGCCTGTGAAAACACTCCGGCGCTGCAAACCACAGCAGAACCGGTCTAGTGGAAACAGGCCTTTACAGCTTGCTCAGTCAAGACCAAGCACAGTTCGATTCAATTTTGCCAAAAAACACCGAGTCGAGTCAGCTTGTCCCGGTGTAACATTTTTCAGTGTGGCCATTTTTCTGTGTGACTCCCATTTGTTTGGAACACACTGGGAAACAGGAGACCTGCCAAGTTTCACGCATTTCGCGGGAGACTCGTGCATTTACACCTGTTCTCCCGTGAGTTGTGTGAAATCTCACGCATTTCCCCCAAAAAGAAGCTCTTCAGAAAAAATGTTCCCCCTATTTCACAAACTGCGGTTTCCAACCGGGTTTGCTGACTATCGTCTGCTCAGGCCAGCGCTAGCACCATCTGCGGTTTGATTCTGTAATTGGTGTTTTACCGCCAATGCTACATGTATCTGACCAATCGCCGCCCCGTTCGCTGAAGGACAGTGTGGTTTTGTCCAAATCCATTTTGTGCATTCCATTGCTCCACGGCTAGATTGGGTTAGACTTTAGCTGCCGGCAGATGAGTTTCGCTAGCAACTACATGTATCTTGCCAAAATGAGGAACCGGCACAACAAGCTCTGCCAATAGGGGGCCCTGCAGGCAAGTGGACCATGGTTGCAGTATTCTCCAAACCAGTTAAAAAAAGGGCGGCCCGCCCGTCTTAAAAATACCGACGGCAAAATCCGCCCCTCTTTAAAACGGCCCGCCCCTCTTAAAAATTCATCCGCCCCTCTTAAAAATTCATCCGCCTGAATATTTATGATTTAGATCGCTCAATTATATGCATCTCAGATGCTCAGAAAATGCATCTCACAGCACCTAAAATCCAAATTTCGCTGTGGGAGGGCCCCCAGACCCACCGCCAGAAGGCACCTTTGGCTCCTCGCGCGGTGCCTTCGGCACCAGGCCCATCGCCGCCCCTCTTAGACCAAAACCCGTGGAGAACACATGGGGTGCAATGAGAAATCCTTTTGCCAAATCAATGATTATTGAATATTTCATCCCTGAATTACTCTGCACGGGAAAATAGCACCAAAAATGTAATTTTATTGGTCCTTACCGTATTTATTGGCGTACAAAACGCACTGGGATATAAGCCGCACCCCCTGGACGCCATTACCAAATCCATAAATAAAGCGCACTGGTGAATAAGGCGCATCCCACAGCATGCACATTCAACTATACATGCACCTTATACTACTGTACATGCATCACACCAACACGTGGTGGTGTCAATTTGAGCATGCCTGAGCACACCATTACACTTCCTGTACTGTTGTCCTGTGCTTATATAGAGTCTCGTTCAGCTTTCGTATATTTCTTGGTTCAGTGTCAAATCAGTGTCAAATATTCTAGGATGTTCATCTCTTTACCAGATGAATGAAATAAATTGTTAATGTTACTCCAAGACAGTTTTGTCTTGGGGTTGAATATATATATTTTTATTATTTGCATATAGGGTGTACTAGAATAAAAAAATGCTAATTCCCCTTCACTTGTTCTTTACCCTGATATTGGTATTCCCCAGGGGTATTCCCCTGGCTGTCAGACCCGGATGTTATGACGTCATTTTCACTACAGTTGGGGGCCATCTCAGCTTTCTTCAACATGAGTTGATAGCATTCATGAATAGCTTGTNTAGTTGTATTGTACGAACGTCTCGTTAATACTGTGGTTTCCTTTTGTAGGCCTCGACCATGTCGACGTGCATGGCTTAATGTGTCAGGGAATTCCTATTATATTCCAAATAGGGCACCAACCAATCAAATTTCGTTCCGGACCTTTTCCACTACATGCATTGACTTCTAACAGTCGTGACCCTGATCCTTAAATAAAACGCACCTTCCTATAAGCCGCAGGCCCGTTTTTGAGGCCCTTTTGGGGTCAAAAAGTCGCGCCTTGTAAGCCAATAAATACGGTAATTCTATTTTAATGAGTTTTATGAAGAAATTCAACAAAATTTAAGTTTTAATTGAAAATGCATTGGACTGGACCTTTTGTACTGGTGCTGCCATCTGGATTTTTAGTTTTGCCGGTTCCTCATTAGGTCATCACCATGGGAATTCCCCCGCTGGGGATGGGAGAACCAATCCAGTGTTATATCTCATGTATCTAGGATTTCAGAAGGGCATGGTGCAAACTTTGTGAAAAGGGCACTTCAACCTAGAAAAGGGCACTTTTCATTCGCGACATTTCTACTAACGGAATTTGAGAAGATTGTCAGTTAAAAAGGTCCCTATAACTCCAGTCAACAGCCAATTTAAGCCAGTTTCTAAGGTGGTATGACCAAAAGGGACCATGACAGAGGGTCTGGGGGGTACTAAAACCTAAAAAAAAAAATTGGGCGGTGCATGGCGCCAAGAGGGTTGAAAAAGAGCACAGTGGTGCCCCTTTTAGGGGCATGGCGCACCACCACTCTAACATGGCCTAGAATTAACACTGCAATCATCTGCCACGGCTGCTGAAGCCTGGGGGAATGTGGCTGAGTTCCACCCCTAGAAGTCACCTTGTGAACCCTGTCGCCTCCAGGCTTGTTGTAACCATGGACCTGTATACTGACGGGATAGGCAACTCTGACGTCGCCAAGTGCACAACGCTACGTGATGACGTATGCCACCTGTGTTAGGATTGACTCGCGGTCGTCCAATCGACCGACTCGGAAATATACGAGCACTGCACCAAAAAACGGTGACATCGTGAAAAGTAATTTGTTTCATACTTAAATCTAGGTACCATGACATTCAGTATTGATCTATCGAAACGATGTGGTGGGCCAATTTACTGACGTATTATCCCATCGTTTCTTGTTTACTTCAACTGAAATAGCAATAGAGAATGAATGCACGGCCGACGTTGCGCGACAAATATAGTGTACTCAATACCTCCCGATGGCGCTGACCATAATAGCGCCAATCGGACGAGGTTGGCGTGGGGATTCCGCCGTCATGTTGCCGCGAAAATGACGTTACCCAACACACAACGTCACTGCGTCATGGTACGAAATTTTAGAATCAGCACTGACGGAACAGGAGCTTTCCCTGCGGGTGACGTCACGACATAGGTATTTTTAGCACTGTGAGCTGCAACCTCGCTCTTCAGTTGCCTCAACACGATTCTTTTCACTAACGGGTACAGTTGGCATATCTACTTGATTTGCTTCCTGGATACGAGATTTAGAATGTGGGAAGCCTCTTCTACATGTACCTCGTTCCAGGTGATCCAAGTTGAAAAAATTGCTTGCGGGGGCACAATTCGAAGTTTTAATACATGCGTCTCGCCAGGCTGTACATCTGGATAATGCTTTCTCCGCATTTCAAACCACGAGGTACAGTTGACGATTTAATAGCAATTTCTACCATCGCTTGGATTTAAGCTTGTTCGAACTGTAAGTTTATATTGCCAGGTGATCTATGGCGATTTTGTTTACGCGCGATGGAAAAAGAAGCATTTTTGTACATTTTTCGGCCGTGTCAGCATAGGAAAAAACGGCGTGACGTCATCACGTATCTTGGAGTACAGCGGTATTGCATGACGCGACGCATACGCTCGTTCCCTATTGGGCAGACTTTTCTCGAATGCATGCACAGCCGCCATCTTGAATCGGACGGTTTCATGAAGGCTGATCAGCGGCGGTCATTTTTAAGCGGCGATTAATCCATAACCTGTCAAATGCTAAACATAAAACCTCACGTCATAAAAGCCTATTGTTGCTTGCTTTAACATTCAACGTCTTTTAAAAAGTAAGTTTTGCCTTCAATGCAACGTGATACGGGAATTAACACAGGTGGTCACGTCACACGCCCGAGTTGCCTATCCCGTCAGTATACAGACTTTTACGTGTTGTAACTAAAAACTCAGGTAACACTTCAAATCCAATGCATCTGTTTTTCTTTCAGATAAACTACGACTACCTGGTGGTTTCTGTTGGTCTTAAGTTGGATTTCAACAAAGTTAAGGGACTTGAGGATGCGCTGGTCTCCGACCCCTCAGTCGCATCAAATTATTCCCCTCTCTATGCCGCAAAGACGTTTGAAACGATGAAGGGCTTCAAAGAGGGAAATGCAATCTTTACCTTCCCCAACACGCCGATCAAGTGTGCCGGTGCTCCGCAGAAGATTATGTACTTGTCCGAGGAATATTTCAGAATGGTTTGTATCTTCAACACATCCTTCGATATCGATCCCTCAAGTCAGTTCCGGAAAGTTCCGATAATTGGAAACGTTTCTGACTTTGGAAGCCCAGCCATGCCAGCGATTCCAACATCAGAAACATTTCTTTTTTTGGAAGCGGTTTTCAATTCCGATATCAGATTTCTGACTCTGGAAACGCGCCATGCCCCTAAAAGGGGGTGCCACTGTGCCCTTTAACCCCCTTGGCGCCACTGTCCTCTTTTTAAACCCCCTTGGCTGGTGACTGGAGTTATAGGGACCTTTTTAACTGACAAGCTTCTCAAATTCCGTTAGTAGAAATGTCACGAATGAAAAGTGCCCTTTTCTGAAGTGCCCTTTTCACAAAGTTTGCACCATGCCAGTGTTGTCGCTAACAGCCGGGAACCGGGCGAAAAGCCCGCCTGGAAAGACTTGCGTGCCCGGCTGAGAAAATCTGGCAAATCAAAGAAACATTTCAGAAACTAGTTTTCCCGTTTCCCCCGTCATTCCGTCATTTGTACAATGTTCATTCTTACTTATTTGATGAAATAAAGCCAGTAACGGCAAGTCGCAATTCGCCTTCACGTGTTCTCAATGCCTGCCGCGCCCGACCGCTAGGGCACGTGTGGTCATTCCGATTTCGACGAGGCATCATCATGAGCTGGCAGCCGCCGCCAAAACGCGGTCGCCTAACCTTCACGACTTCTTTGGAACCCGTTCAGTGTATGTAATTATCGTCCGCTAACTGACGAAATCGCCATGAACGCGGGAACACGTGCGCTCTCCCTCCGACTGCCACGCCGGCCGCAGTCTACATGACTCCACTTCAAAATGAAAATCAATAATTTATGCGCAATCCACATTATGTATGCACGTCTCTTCCCGCCATATTCGCACCCTTCTTTCTGATTGGTCAATCAACTCCAGTCGTGAACAGTGATGAATGGAATAGTAGCGTAACTGTGACCATATTTGGCACAGCCTCTGACGTCACACACTCGGCCAATCGATCGGCAATTTCCGTCAGTATTCGTGCCAAGTGACCAACTTGTATCATGTGTAATGGCCGCCGCTCAGTTCGATTTTTGATCGCAAATGCCGGGAAATTGGGTCTTTTATCCTCCGGTTTTCACCCTCCCTCGTGCTCCCCCGGTCGCGCTGCGCGCTCCCTGAGCCGGCCTTTGGCCGGCTTCTGCTATTTCCCTCCGAGGTCGCTCTAATCCCTGGTGTTGGCACGAAGTTTTACAGCAGTTTTTCTGCCGCATTGGAAGGCGTACGGAACTAGTTTTCGGGGGTCTGAAATGCCAGGAAATCGCATCTAGGGTCATGTGAATTAAACATTTTTCTAAGTGCGAGGGGGGACACCCCCCTCGCGCACCCCCCGCCGCTCGCTCGCGTTCGCGGCGCCCGCGCTAAGCGCGCCACCGGCTGTAATACTTCAAGACCCGTCTGTCAGATTCCTTAGCGACAACACTGTAATATTGGACTTATTTTCTGAGAAAAATGCCAAAAATAGTCATGTTTATTGTTGGTTTGCTTGAATGGTTTCCTTTTAGTTTGTTTTGTTTCCTTGGTCTATTAGTTTTATTTGGGGTGGTCCATTTAAGAAGGCGGTGTTTGGGTGAGAAATCTGGAGTTGTGTGAAAGTCTTTGACTGTGAATGTTGTGTGTGTGCAGAAAGTTTACAGCTGTGGGGTAAGTACCTGTACTAATATTTTTGTTTCACAACCGTTGGTAAACTTTGCATTGCATTTGGTGCAAGTTAGTAAGTAAGTAAGTAAGTTCAGAAGTGTTTGCAGTAAATTCATTAAATTAGGGTTATTCATAGTGTTTCAGTGCGGGGTACGTGAGTAAGTGGAAACCATGTGTAGGTGATATAAAAGTGTTCGGCAGCAGTAGGTTGTGAGCAGTTATATTGTACTTGTGATTCGTAGAATGTTCATTTTTATTTCCATTTTGTATTCCAGTTTCCCGTTTGGTTTTAAAGAGGTTTTAAATACACTTGTATAATACAAGTGTACATCAACAACCCCGGCTCCGCTTCTGTTCTCCGGACCTGCTGACAATACAAACCTGAAAAAAGACGGGTAACGGGTTTGGTTGGGGCGAATGATCCTCCTGCTCCGCTCATTGTTCCGAACGAATACCACATCACCTCTGGCCAAGTAAATTTGTTTTCCTCGTCGGGTTCATCCAGAAATGGGTTCCAGTACTCAATAATGTATATAAAGACTGCCGACAGGATCACCGTCACCATGATTGCATACCATACAGACACTTCAAAGGGACGTATGAAGTTGAACAGGGTGGCGGGGTATCGTTTTTTCTGTCGGATGTAAGTGAGTCCGACATATTCAAACTGAGGTGAGAAGTAGAAATCTTTGGAACGGAGTTTGGTCTTCGATATCATTCCGATGGCCATCACTGCCTTCTGTAATTGATAAGAAAATTGATGGTATTTTAAGAATGACAAATTGCTGCATTTTGTTTGTGTATTTGCATTGACTCAGGGGTATGGAAGCATCAACTTTCGAACAAGAAAACCTAACCGCAGCTATGAGGTGGGCAAGGTGGATACAACCGCATGACCAGAACATGGACTCCGGAGGCACAAAAAAGCTTTGAAACGGTGTCATAAACCCTCTTCGGAGGACTGTAGTCAAATTAACAGTAAAGGTACCAGACACAGTGACTCTCCATTCGATGGCACGTTCCTCATGTCCACCTACCCCTTCCTGCAGTTCTCCCATCGCCCCGCTCCACTTGTGGGAAGTGCTATTATAAGATCCGTAATGATTCTCCGGTGCTGTATAGAACTTGAACTCGGTAATATCGTTCAGCTTCCAACCCATATTCACAAAAATCTCCTCCGTAAGTTCTACAGCGAAACCAGAAAAATCACTGTTTGACGTCACCGTTGACATTTTTTTCATCGCAAACGGTTTTTCCTGAAGGGTAGTGATGAGAGAATCAGTGATGAACCAAAAACATAGTACGGTGAGTTTGGCATCTGCAGTTCCCGTGCTTCACGTTTGAGGTGTGCGATTGCGCTCGCGCGCCTCGACGCTCCTCAAAATTCGCTCAGGGGCGCAATCACCCACGCTCCTCGATATTTTAACCGAATGCGCTCCTCAAACAAGTAAAAAAGTTGTTTGACGAGCGTGTTATTAGACCCTGATCACATACGTGTCACCAAGGTACTGGCGAGTTGCCAACGATCCCGACTTGAGGACAGCTTTCACTTCTAGTGTTCAGGGCCCAAATCCATAAAACCTTAGGCTTAGTTGCCTGTTAAAGTGCCCAGTTTGTACAGGCCGATGTACACAACTAGCAACCAACTAAGCTAGCAAGGTTTTATGGATTTGGGCCCTGAACTTTTGGTTTTATTTCGCTGGGATAGAAAGAAATCGCCTCAAAAACTGTTTGGTTGGATTCCTGATGAAATTTCCTTTCCAATGACGTAAAGCTTGCCCATCTTGGTCATTTTTAGAAGGCGATATTGACTTGATTGTGTACAACCGACAGAACTGGCTTCGCGCCAACTCATGCATACATCTCAATGAGTGTGTGCCTACGATGTTTCTGGTCAGCCGGTCTGACTGATTTTAGAAATAAGCTATGATGGACTCTATGAGAGGCTCAATTTGGGTCATTTGTTCAATAATCGTTTGATTTCATTGCAAGCTTTACTTAGAATAACATTTTTGGGCCAAGTTATCCAGTTAGTTTGACTCAGTTGGAAGAAATCTCAACAGCCAATCAGAAAACACCTTGCTTTAATATGGTGTAATAAGCGGAAAATTTGAATTCACTTGTGGGGTCTAATGAATGAGAGACCTTTCACAGCCACGTATCTGACTGTCCATGGCTTGAGAGAAGTTACTCCCTAAAATTAGGGCCTAGTCTAATCTCTGAGGAACTCAGTCAAGTTTAAGCAGAGGATACTCACAACAGATTATAACAGCCATGACAGCAATCTGATTTTCCTGATTAGTTGGGTGGGTGGGATACAAAATGATGTGTATTTCATATTTGAGGAGAGTGATTGAGGGGTGTGATTGCACTCCTCAATCAAATGAAAGGGTGGGGTGCAAAATTTGAGGAGTGTGATTGAGGGGTGTGATTCCACTCCTCAATCCAATGGAAGGGTGGGGTGCAGTTGCACTCCTCAGCATTTTAAGGGGTGCAACCGACCACACTCCTGACTTTTTCAAACGTGAAGCAAGTTAAGAACGTTAATTACATGCAGATACAAGGTAGCAGTCTCCTACGCTGCTTGGACGTTGCACATTGTGCTGACATCAGGTCGACTTTAGGGTGACTGACCTTTCCGGATCACTTTGCGTTTGAGAAGAAAGACCGCGCGGAACAAATCATTTATCGATATGTGTAAGGGCCTGGACCGGTATTCATAAAGCTACTTAAGTCAAAGCAGACCGAAGATATACACTCTTAAGTAAAGTGGTCCGAACAAGCGGAATTCAATATACTCCTTAAGTTGTGTGGACCACTCAAAATCACCTTATATTAGACACCTCTTCCAAGGCAGTCTTAGCTAAGTACCTCACCTGGCTTAGTGGACTACACTTGACTTAAAGGGAGACATGCGAAAAATAGCGACAAGGCGAACTCCATGTGAGTACTATGATTCGCTGTGTGGTGGCGCGGTAAAAACTTAGTTACACATCTTTTCGTGCGGTGCCGCCACTAGATCAATACCAAACCAATAAATCTAGTTTGGTTCCCGAACCCACCGCCAGGGCTAGCCCCGTTGGGTTCCGGGTTCGGGAACCAAACTAGCGATAAATCCCGAACACCGTGCGAACCTTACCGAAAGATCAGCTTGGTGTTGGCAAGGACAGGCCCCCTCCTGTCTCCACCGCGATTGCAAATGTTTTTGCATTGGCACGATGTGTCTCCTTTCCAGATCGGATGATAAATCAAGAATACTAAAAAGCCATTACATGTAGGCCTACTAAATCCTATGCTGACCCGCTCCCGCTGAAACCGAGAACGCCTACTGGACGACTCGCCTGTAGTCAGCATAGGCGAGACTTTTTTATTGTTTAGTTCACAAATTTTTCTAACAAAATATTTTGGCGTGGGAATAAAAATTCCTCCTATATTCACGGGGCACTCGTTCTAGACATCAGTCAGATCGGAGGATGAAATTTATTTTTTTTTTCAAAATAAAAGTTTCCCAATTCTGTACATTGCCATTGAGCCTGGGCACCAAAGCCAAAATCTGGAGCAATTGCAGGGCTCTTTAGGTGTAGACCTATTTTATTCCCATCTCAACGTCAATGAGTATTACAAAAACCTATTCAACAGGAACTGTACCATCCTGAGAACACTGTACATGGCAAGTTTCAACTCAAAGCCAAATGAACATGACTTGCAAATGTAAACACCCCAATGCACTTGGTGTGCCAAATATATAGTGGCCACAATGATGTAATGGGAATCCCAGTGTGGTATCCCCCACCCATTGGATGATGCACTATAGGTCAAATTATATTTGAATAAAAGCAGCCTTCCCAGTGAGTCATGTCACTGCATCATGGCGACTAGCCAATACACGCGGTCTCTTTTGGCTTCCCGCCAAAACGGCATCGTCAGGTCGGCTCTTGTGGGGTGGATGGCTCCGTGGGAACTGTCACTATAGGCCTAGTTTGCTAAGAAGAGGCGCAAATGATGAGATGGCAAGATAAAGTTGTGCATTTTATGAATGAGGGTTATGTACTAAAGGTGAAATTTTCATTAGAAAACTACTGGCGCCCATCCATAACAGACTTTGATGCTTGTCTGGTGCGTGTTGGCAGGTTGTCGGGTGCAGAACTTTGTGCATCCATGGCATGGACCATGCCATGTCGGGGTGCGGGTGAACGATTTTTTTTTTTCAATTTGTGTGAATTTCGGGTCGGCGGATCGGCTAATATACGAAAACTAAATTATTTTTTCCCCAACTTGACATTTCTAACGTCGGGCGGATCCGTGAACCAAACAATGAACCTGATGCGTAAGATTCACGAACTAACGTATAGTAGTCCGAACAATTTTATTGCTTCCTTTTCTTCCGCAATTTGCAAAAAGGAAGATGTCGTCGTGTGGCAGATTGGAAATAGGTAGGGCGGGTGGCATGATTTTTAGTTTTTATACCTAGGCAGAGAAGTCCTGCCTTTCAATCACATAAATGGTCGTCAAGACGTGTTGATTTAGGGACAAGGAATTTATAATATATATAGGCCCTATAAAACTTATGATACAGGCTGTCAAGTTCCCCCACACAGCCCCAATGTTTAGGGGGATTTTTGTTTGCCTTTAGGAGACTTTATGGGATTTTTTGCCCAGTTCTAGGAATTTTTATAATAGCAGAAATCGTCTCTTCAAAATTTCGCAAATTTTCGACCCCAACCGGGGTCTCATTCCTCAGGTACTTTCAAGTAAGAGACTACAGAAAAGACTAGGAATTTTTAGGGTGGTATCGGAAGGTTTACAACTAGATTTCCTGATAAAATTTAATGGAATTACAGTTGCGAGCAATCCACAATGTGACCGGAGTTGACGTAAATGGATACTCACAATGCCTTCGACGACCATTGATAAAACTGACATGCACACCCCATACTCTACCTGAGTACTGTACCACTTATGAACTGACCATCATAATGCTGCAGTGACCAGGGGTGTAGGAACACCTGGAGGTTGGGGGGGGGGGGNTCATTATTGTGTCAACCTCTGTGCTTTTTCTCTAATTGAGCAGAACATGGAGGTATTTATAACATCCATGCTCCAGTAGACGATGCCGAAAACGCCATGGACAGGAAAGCCAGTCCCAAGTTCCAACTCTCAACAGACCACCTAGACCAGCTTACATGTATATTGGTTCAACCCCTCTCGCCAAAGCAGCCCAATCATGCCAATGCTTCTATCGCAAGCATTAATACAATGGTCCCATAATCATGTAATACCATTACGAGCGCAAAAGAAGTTCTATTTTTAACACACGATGGCGAGCGCCTATAGTAGTCTGTTGACGAACTGAAATTCCTCGTTCCTCGCTATAACGCACAGCGCCGTCTGATCATCATCGCCGACACTACGATAACCAAGAGTGCCCGCCGGGCAATATTTTTCGCATGTCTCCCTTTAAGAGGTCTTAAGATAAGAATTTTTATGAATACCGGTCCTGGGCCCATATTCATGAAACTCCTGGACTGGTGTTCATAAAGCTACTTAAGTCAAAGCAGAGCGAACAAACACATCCTTAACTTTGGTGCACCGAACAAGTGGACTGAATATGACCTTTAATGTCAAGTAGAGCACTCAAATTGTCTCTTAGATTTGAGACACCTCTGAGGCAGTCTTATCTTTAGGTAGATTGGCTTATTTGCTTCGAATCGTTCAGTTTTGGCAATTTACTCGAGGGAGACGACCACTCTAATGTTCGTTGCACAGTCTGGGGTTGATGAGAGGCGGGCAATGCGTCGCGAACACGTTTCTTGCAAAAGAGTGCACTTTTGATCTTCAACCACAGTGGGTTTTAACTGTATAGGTGTCACCCAATACCATGGAGAATCGACACATGAAGAAACAAAAAAAAGTATGTTGGGAAATTTTGGGGAAATATGTTTTTTTCAAATTCATGTACATTTTCCTGTACATTTAGGGAAAGTATATTACCCTTTTCTGTGGTAAAATCGAAATTACCGATGGCATTGGTAGGGGCCGAGGATGTTCTGTGGTATGGCTGGGATCATTTCACTATTACTGCACAGATTTCAACCAAACTTTCTATGGTAATAGTGGTGGGGCTAAGGGACGTTCTGGTACCACCCATCACTCTGTTATTTAATCCCTAGCAACAGCATAGCAACTCCATTGTTCTACGGTGTTACTAGGATCATTTCACCATTTCCGCACAGAATTCAACGAAACCTTGTAGGATGATAATGGGGAGGCTAAGTTACGTCATGGTACCTGTCATTATCCAATTATGTAATCCCTAGCAACAGCATAGCAACCCCATTGTTCTGCGGTACGCCTGGGATCATTTCAATATTACCGATTAGAATTCAACCAAACCTTGTGGGATGATAATGGGAGGCTAACTTACGTCCTGGTACCACTCATTATCCAATTATGTAATCCTTAGCAACAGCATTGTTCTGCGGTACGCCTGGGATCATTTCAATATTACTGATTAGAATTCAACCAAACATTGTGGGATGATAATGGGGAGGCTAAGCGACGTCATGGTACTACCTTGTGAGAGATTGAAAGGTTTTCAAATTTCCCGCCAATTCTAAGTTCAGGTTGTGAGATGTGATGACGTATCGGTACTTCCGGAAACTCGCTGTTTGCGAGGATATTCCTTTTCGCTAGAAATGCTGAAGCAGCATGTTTTTCCTGCTTTTATCGCTATGTAAGATGAAAATATGCATAAGTTTATTGAAAAGCTATGACTCCCGTGGAATTTGTCGTTCAGTTTCATTACCGGAGTCCGAACCATCCGTAAGTGTTTATATATGTGTAGATATCAAACCCTAGGAAGGGAAAATCTGTAGTTTGTAGGACATCCTCGCTAAGATGGTGTAACAGGAGAAAAAGTCAGGGAAGATTTGGGGTATTTCTGTCGAGTAATTTCAGAGAAATTTATGATTATTTCATCAGGAAGTGTTATTGTATTCCCAGCTTACACGTAGTATGGTGTATGTTTTTCAGAAAACCACAGAAATCACAGGATGATACAACAGTTTTGTACCACGGTTCACAGTTCATCATGGTGAAAGATGATCTTACTACGAGAATGTTCAATAAAGACTGTCTGTGTGTATTGGAGAGACGACTCATTTCCATTTGGATTTCTTCCCCTTGTTCATTCATGAGTTTGAATTTGATGACAAGTTCCACAACCTATTATCCAATTATGTAATCTCTAGCAAGAGCATAGCAACTCTGTTGCTAGAGATTAGAGAATTGGATAATGAGTGGTACCAGGACGTAAGTTAGCCTCCCATTATCATCCTACAAGGTTTGGTTGAATTCTAATCAGTAATATTGAAATGATCTCAGGGGTACCACAGAACAATGAAGTTGCTATGCCGTTGCTAGGGATTACATAATTGGATACTGAGTGGTACCATGACGTAGCTTAGCCTCCCAAATATCATCCTACAAGGTTTGGTTGAATTCTAGTTGAATTCTAATTAGTAACATCGAAATGATCCCAGGGGTACCGCAGAACATTGGAGTTGCTATGCTGTTGCTAGGGATTAGAGAATTGGATAATGAGTGGTACCATGACGTAGCTTAGCCTCCCCAATATCATCCTACAAGGTTTGGTTGAATTCTAATTAGTAATATTGAAATGATCCCAGGGGTACCGGAGAACAATGAAGTTGCTATGCGTGGCTGATAGGAATGGGCATCGTTCATACACTCACCAGTACGACTACAATATTCGCAACAGATTTATCGGCGTCCGTTGTGCTGGCCGGAATTCTAAATTGATGGGCCAACAAAGTATCATTCGGCATGCCAGGCTGAACGTTCAGATTTTCATAGAAGTGGCTCCCATATACCTGGAAGTCAATCAAATTAATGGCTGAGTTGTATTGTTGCCAAGTTCTCGTGATAAAATGTTTGGTGGTTATGCGCAAGTATGTACAGCCATTGACTGATCTTTATCCACACTCGGTATCTTGAATATTTCAAATCGGCCTACTTGTTGGCCATATTTCTGCATCAAAATTTTGGAAATTTCGAAAAACCAAAATTATGTGGTACCTCATGAGAAAAAAACTTGAAAATTAAAATATTTTATTTTGTAATTATTTTCATTTTTATAGTAGTTTCGACAGAATGGAAGTGCCTGAGGCTTTTTGGTCCTAGTTTCTTCAAAATCTGTTGAGCAGCTGAGATAATTTTTGATAATTTAAAATTTTCATGATTTTTTACAAAATTCTGACATCAGTAGATAGAGCCTTTGAGGAATAAAACCTGACAGGAGGAACAGCGAGCCTACTTCAAAGGTTGCCTCGGCGCCGCCCTGTTGACTCAACAGATTATGCCCAAACCACATTAACGAGATGCTAATTGCTGACTAAACGAAGTGCATGAAAATATTAGGCTACTTCGGCGATGCCGAGTTTACTTCGGCTGTTTCCGTGCGCCAGTATCCCAGATGCAACCAATGTTGCTATCCAAGCTAAGATGGCGGCCGCATAGATTTCGCCCAAATTGACAGTTTTCAACGGGCTTTATACGGCTTGGTCGCAAGTGTACACACAAGTACCGGTACTACACATATTTAGAAAGTGAACAACTTTTCAATTAACTAAATGCCATTTTTAGAAGGTTTTAGGGAAAATGGTATTGATCAGTATCATCTACGCACCTTGAAGAACTTTCCGATCCACGAAATTCATCTTAAAACTCGTACCTTCCACTGCGCATGCGTACTGAACATGTAAACACAATAAAAATTGAGTGCGCACTCTGTCCATGGGTTTTACCACAGCTCGCTAGATGGCAGTGTTCATCGGCTGCTAATTACACCTCGAGCGGCGGCGGGGATGGATACAAAGGTGAAGGACTTATCGTTGTATATAGTCCGGAAACATCTAAGCGCGACCTAATCATCTTGGCTACCAAGGGTTGCGACATCGCTCCGCCCTCCGACTACGCTCGCACAAATCCTTGGCATCTTTCGCAGTCGTCACCTGTATTTCACAGGCTGTTCTGTTACCACCCCTCCGTTCAATTATGGATTTGGTACCATCACATTTAGTCTGTTTATTTCAAATAGATATGTCATTGTATAGTGTTTATTGACTTTCTTATCATTTAGGAACTGCTACTTATCCTTATTTTTAACCATTAATTGGAGGAAATCCCCTATACCAAAAAATCCCCCGCACGACAGATCGATGGAAGAGCTAAAATAAAATTCACGGCTTGGCAAGTACACGTGGGCTGACAAATAGCGCCGACTGGTACAATTCACTTGCTGCTTGCCATTTTTGTACACACGAGTACATTGTTTCCATCAATAAAAGTATTCCTTGCCTGTCGTTGCAGCGGATTCAAGCTTTGAATCCGGAAAATTAGGCCTTGAAATCGCGAATCGCTCGCTGTCATTCTGTAGCATTCGCCATGTTGTTTTCTGTTACCTCGTTCCCAGTTGATACGCAAGTAGATTGTCCTACTGAAGAGTTTAGTTGGTAGCATGCCAAAACCTGAAGGCGAGGTTAACGGGCAAATATCAGGAGGGCTCTGATTGGTACATTGATTTCCCGATGTGGGTCAAATACAGAAATTCATGCGAAAGCTTCCAGGGGTAGTGGCGTAGTCTTTATGACGTAGCCAATACACGTGGAGTTCCAGGATGGACCTAATGGAATGCATAAGTTAGGAAATAGTTGGATTTTTGACGGACCTTAATCACACGCGGCTCTTGAAAACCGGTGCAGGGCGCGAACAATCGGGTAACGACCACAATGGTCAACAGGCATGATTAAAAACCGCAAAGCTATGCCATATTACATAACTTCCGCATTCCATTGGGTCGCGCTTAGATGTTGCAGGACTATACACAGCGGGAACCTTTGTGTTGCATTGTTTGCGGAGGTGTCAAAAAGGGACTAAGCAATGTTTATTGGATGGCTGTTTCTCCTGTCAGGTTTTATTCCCCTAAGATCGCGCTGACCCCGGATCATAAAATTATGACATATTGGATGATTCGTCTGAACAGGTTAGAATTTATACGCATATTTTTCAAAAAATATCAACATTTTGGTATTGCTATATTTCTGCCCAGTTCCCCCAGAAGTTTCAAAAAGAAGATAAACTTATAATCTGATGTTAGCTTTATCTAATGGTATCAACATTTCTTGAATAACACGAAAACTGCAAATTATCAAAATTTTGATAACCTCAAATATCTCAGCAGTCACTCAAAAGATTTTGATGAAACAACTTTCAAAATCCTTGAAAAGATCCATTCTACCAGACCTCCTATAAAAATAAAACAAAAATTACAAAATAAAAAAAAATGCTTTTCAAGTTTTTTTTTCTGATGAGCCGTTAGGCCTACACAGTTTTGATAGTTTCATATTTCAAAAATTTTGATAGCAGAAATATGACTGACACGTTTTCCTTTCATATGCAACAGACGTTCTCTAAATTGTGAATATTTGAAATATTCAAGATATCAAGTGCTGATCAGTTAGTGCATGTACTAGATGCCAGTGGCGCTTAATACGTTTTGCTAAATTCATCCAGTTTGCTAAAACGGCTCCACGGCAGTCTGGTTTCTGATGTAATACGTCCTCGATATGGACGCAGTCGACCACAAGAAGCGCACTTCCTGGGTACACGACTGAGGTGATCGAGATACTTTCACTAAAACTACACGTAGGTAAATCCTCGATATAGCACTCGCAACAATTCGCACTTAAACGAATTCCAGGACGAGCTAAAGTTCTACACTTACAACAGTAGGATGACAGTTTTTGTAGCGGATAGCCGAGGTCCGTTGGTCCGACCCGTTAGTCACGAGTGGGGATGGGGATATCCTCCCGATCACGGTTGAAAAATGTCGCTTGAATCCGTTCTGGTATGTTAGACCAGGATAAATAACGGACGAAATTTGTGGCGGATAACGGCTTGGCAGTCCCTACGACGACAGAATTAGATCAGACACACGTAAGAAAACATTCATGTTGAAAAACTAAGCTACACGTATTTTCAAGATCAGAGAAGATGTGAGAACCAACAGAAAAAAAAATAGTGCCAATGGCGCTATGCACGCTTGTCTTGAAGCATGGTGGTGGGAATCATCAGCAACCCCACAAAAGCCATATTTTAGGTACAAACATGCCAAATTGCAATATAAACGTATTGACTATGAACATGCACCTCAGTTTAAGGTTGCAACATTGAACCTTACCAGACAATTTAAGGAACCAACAAAACTAGTACGTACTACAAGATGGCCCCTGACAGCCATATTGCAAATTAAATGATGCCAGTATTTGAGGGGCATGTAGAGGGTACCTAGGTTCACAAACAAACAAGGTTAAATCACTCTTGGACAAAACACGAGGAAATGGGACATGTTCGTAATTTTTTTCTCACCGCTGACCTCTACAACCTTGAAAAGTAGGTCCACCTCAGTCAAACAATGATTGTGAAGCCACCCGGAACTGGATTAACTTGCAATTGATACGAACTGATAGCTTATGCTAACTTTTTATGGCTATGGTATTTGATTTACCCACAATCACTTTTTTGTAACTGTTGCGTTTTTCTGGGACACCCTGTAGATTATCAAAACATCGAGTGAAACGCACTGTATATCCCTAATGGACTATTACATGTAAACTTACCGGTGATAAAGCACGGTTTGTCG
>NMRB01002241.1:0-14146 GCA_002633025.1 Notospermus geniculatus
CACCAAATCAATTACTAACAGGAAATGCATTAAAGGCACATTCATGTTGATAGCCCTTTGCTTTTTAACCACGAATACTCCATGGGCATTTACCGGTATTTCTTCAAGCTGATGATTCAATGTACACGGCAGACAATACATTTGGTGTGAAAAACCACAGGAAAATGTGAACGACTTTTGGTGTGAACACACATTAAAGTCACACCTTCTGGACCTTTTGTAAATGAAACTTTTCAAATCACTGAATTCTGAATCTTTTATTCATCAAGCCTGCTACGCCAAAAGGCATGTCTGCTGCTATATTTCAACTCAAAGTAACCAGGCCTATGGGAAAAGGGCCTTTAAATGACACAAATATTATTAGGACACTTGTTGACATAGATTTGATCCCAGGCATACAATTGAAACAAAGATCTGCATACACACGGACAGAGGCCGCGACCCACCGTAGCAAAGGAAAGTGAAAGGCCAATTACCGACAATCAAAAAGGCCTCATTAGGCAATGCCAGTTTTTTTCATGGTATGAATGGAAATGCAAATATTGATACATTATTGATAAAGATAGAGCAGCAAGTTGGCAGTTTTCTGGTGTCAAATAAATCATGAACATGAGCTGGAGGCAGTACATAAATACCGGGCTTCTCTAAGCTATTTATTTTCTCTTGCTGAGCACAATTTACCCTCTGAGGAAGGCCCTACCTTTCTCAGCCATTTCAAAACTCAACTTTTTATATCTTGTAGAATTCCCCTGGCTTTCGTTACAGAGAAGTAGGGTATGACACCCTATTTTGTAATGTGATATGTGACCCTCTCTGGCAAAAACAGTTGCATGACGCTCAGAAGGTGAGCCTCAACGAACTAAGATGACACCAGGAGAGAATGGAAGAAATAGATTATTTCAGATTTCACAATAGACAGACAACACTGAAACTTACAAACATTTGGTCTCAACCTGCCAAGCTAAGAGCGTCATGCATCTGCTTTTGCCAGAGCGGGTCACATATTTTCCACCCTTTATTTTCATAAAATAGCAATTTTTGCAGTTGAAATACAATTTATCTTCTGAGGAAGGACTACCTTCCTAGCCAATGTAGAATCCTTTTTTTTTCATCGTGGAAAGAACCTCCACGATTGAAGATTTAGAAGGGGAAAGTGTAACAAACTGTGGCAACATCCCACCTTTTTGTAGCAGATCCACTATCTTGAGAAGATAGGTCTTGGGAATGAGTATAGGAGCCTCCTTCATGGATGCCATTATGTACAGGTACTGGGGTTGGTGGCCTGAAAAAGAAAGACAGGTATACGTGTCTAGCCAAATTTCTACTTGTGGGAGGAAACCAGCAATCCCAAGGGCATCTGCTCAGGTTGCGCCACCACTCCAGATACAAATGTTCATCCTCTAAATAACGTGACAATCACTCTGGCAAACGACAATGAAATGGTCCATGGACCATGTGCTCACTGGGTTGGACATAATAGTCTAATGACAGAGGGAGGTACATATCAGTTATGAGCAATCTGGGAATAACTGCCCACATTTTCTTCAAAATCCAGAGAAATGTCCTTTTTTGGAATAACTGCTTTCAATCAGCTGCTCCCCTCACTTTATAAAGACCCCTGCAGATGCAGCACAAAATGTGGTTATAGAAAGCACGGACAGACACTTATTTACTATACTTAAACCTGACTTTAGACATTGGACTTTTGAAACTGGACAAGTTAGTTTGAATTGCTAAATGGTAAATACATGAAACATGTAAAATAAAAAGACATATAAAATCCATGAGAAGCAACAGCAATTCTTGAAGCCTTGTCGATTTCTCCATTCAATCTCCACAGAGGAGATTTCCGGTTTCTGCATTCAAGGCCTTGAGCTCAGCAATCAGCTTCCAAACCTGCCTCAAACAGTGTAGCCCCAATACCAATGTTAGTCAGCTGAAGCAAGACACTTAATTGCTTTTGATTAGTAGCTTGAAAGACAAAGTAAAACTTGGCGAATGGATGCAAAAGCGCTATGATGGACTGAGAGAATCAGATTTAACCAAAAAAGCTTGTCTCAGGAGCTTTACACCTGAACAGGTGCAAATCTATTGGAAGTTGGCATGGTATAGTCTCTATGTGGTGATTTTGCCAGACCAGTTTATTCTGCAATTTTTTTCTGAAAATTGACTCATATTGAGGATTGTGAGACGCATACATCAGAACTGTTAGTTCAATGATGACTAAAGTGAATATCTCGAAACCCAGTATTACATGTATTTCAATAACCCCCCCCCACGAACCTGTGTTATGTTAGTTATGGTAAGTCACCATCAAGCAACATGGGNTCAAGAAACATGAGGTTTGGCCAGATCATCAGGAAATTGAACCACATCCTCCCAGGTGACCGCCATGTATATTTTAACTACACCACTCTGACATCCCACTGGCACACAGCCATCCATGCTCAGATCCATGGATCCCGAGTCAACCAATCACCACTATTCAGGCTTGTAGAATTATCTTGACAAGTCAAAATGTTTCATGCCCATTATATCAGGTCAATCAGGCATCTAAAATACTCTCTCTAGGACAGGTACAACCCACACACCAAGTTATCAGAAGTTCCAGTCAGATCTGTCCAATGTTTGGAAGAAAGGTGGTGTAGACATCATTACAAATCACTTTTAGGAGATCTGGAATGATGGTTGTGTAACTTGGTATTGCTTGAACCATTCCAACCTTAGAAAGTTTTTTTTTTACTTTCAAGATGAAAGCTACGGACAGTTTTTTTACTTTCAAGTTGAAAGCTACGGACAGTTTTGACTGGGACTCCTTCTACAGCATTCTGATTGAAACATTAGGAAGTTTTAGAAAGAACAAACGCCCAATGGCACAAGCAAGCTATAGCTATATACTCACATCGCCCTAGAAATGAGAAAATTGGGGATTTTTAATGAAAAGGATCTGCCAAAATCTATATACAATGAATGAATTTTACGAAAGGATAACCAATTCCTGCTGAGGAGGTGAGAACGAAAGTGGTATTACATGCTGAATAATTAGGTCAATTAATTAATTATTGATTGATTAATCAAAATGATAATTCTTTGGGTTGGTATTCAGAGTTGTGACATTGGCTGAATATAAAACAACGAACTGATAGACTAGTTTTGAGAGTCTGCCCAGGGTTCACCCAATGCATGCTCCACTGCACAGTCCATGCAACATACACTTTTACCCGCAGCAGACTTTCAAGTGTGTCTTTCACAGTTAGTAAAACACTAACATGACTAACTTGTGTATTCTACAATTTCAGGTAATCAAAAGCAGCCATGCATTTAGTAGTATTTCAGTCAGCCGCATGAACAGAAAATGAAATGATTTGGAAAAACTCTCGTACCAAAAATCAACTTAATGAAAAAAATATCCCCGCACAAAACCAGCACCTGAGGAAATAAAGTATTCAAGAACAGATTATACAGGGCCCAGAAAAAATTGCCAGAGGAGGTAGAGGAGACCTATTGTCACTAATGATGTAATGGGACACAAGAACATCTGGGGCAGACCACTGGGGTCAGGGGAGATAGCAGAAAGCTGGAAGAGCACTTTTTGTCGTCATATTTTGCAAGCACTTTTTGTCGTCATATTTTAAAGTGCCAGCCTGAAGAAGACCCCGGTTGGGGTAGAAAATTTGCTAAGATTCTGGAAACTGACTTCCTGTTTATCATCATTTTGTGTGTCAATTTTTGTGCTTTCTCTTTCTTTGGATATTTTGCGGTGGTCGTCTTTTGACCATAGTAATGGGGTTGAGGTTGGTGTGAGAGTGTGAATCCGGTTCGGCGGCACCTCTCACAATGGACACTGCCATTACAAGGACACCTTTCTGCCGTTCGACTTTGACCTGAGAGGATTGTCCCTTTAAGACTGCATGCCATGATTGGTTGCAATTTGTATGATATTTTAGGCAAGCTGTGCCATGGAGAAAAGTATTCAGAGGTCAACCTCAAGGTCATTAGCAAGGGAGGAAGGTCAAGGATGAGTGACTCACCCAAGAACGGTGTGTCGAATATTCACAAGGCCATTGCAGATGGAATGGGAAGGGGTCAAGAAGCATCCGCAGTGGAAGGTTTGGTTTTCAATATCAAAATGGCTGCCAAGTTTTTACAATAGCAGCAGCCAGCTGCGCATGTCAATTAGTGGCGAGAGTGGGCTGTACTTGCCGTACTGGGCAAAAGAGTTGCATCCCTCCCAAGTGAAAATTTCAGGAACTATTTACAGAAATTACAGTAATGAAAAGTGAAATGGAAACCGGAGGCATACAGATGCTTTTTTGCATTCTCATGATATTGTAAGTAGACAATTCCAAGTGCAACCCGTGTGAGGGACAAGAAATGAGTATTATGCTAACAATGAGGATGACACATATAGTCCTTGGTGGTGACAGGAGGGGCAACTGCCAGGATGAGGGGTATGTTCCCAACTGCCATGGTGTCAAAGCCAAATTTTGTCATTTTATACTCACAATACATATCTACTTCTGTAAGACACAAAGAGGGTGGTTTACAGAGTATTTTTGGCAGTGAGTATACACCATTACCATCACCTATAGTTCTAGAATAGGCCTTACAGTACAATACAAAATATCTGTAGAACAAGAAAAACCTGAGCCCCAAGAGTCAATTAAAGGGAAAATCTGGCTGATGCAATGGGTGATAACAACACAGCATCTTTTCAACACACAGGGAAGTGCATCTCTCAGTGCATTTATGTATGATGCAGGATCATCGTTGCAACCCCTATGGGGAAATTTCCAAGAGTAGACTTCCCACTGAAGCAATCTGCTTAGTCGTCAAAAGTGCAAGTATCGTACATGAAATTTCAAGAGTCCATTTCATAGCTAAACCAACATAAAAAGTGTGTTACTCTTCAATCCATATTGTCTTAAACCCTGTATTTTTTGTGTCATTTTTGGTATAATAGGCAGAAATTGAAGAAGTAAAGAAATAATATTTCCATAACATCTTTATGAATGCATTGCATACAAGAAATGCATGAATGCATCATAAATGTTGTTATTTGATACATACCTCGGCCATTTTTGCCACGGCTAGAACCATTTTCATCTTCCTCTTCACTTGAGGCCTCTGAAAAAAGCAAATATTATTGAATGTAAGGCATAAGTCTTCAATACAATGACAAGAATGTGGTATTGTACTGTACAGGGTTTTCCATCAGGGCCAAAGCCAAAGCATTATAGGCCCTGGTAAGTATAGAACAGGCCATCCCAAGCTAAACATGTTCCTCAATTGGCTGGGGTCTTTTGCTCGCCCTTACAATGGTACAAGGTAAAAGGCACCAGGGCTACGATTATTCCCGTATGGCCAAGGCTGCATGGATTCGAACCCAGGACGTGCCACTTCTTAGTGGACAGGATAACTATGTGAAAGTGCTTTATAAACAATCGTTTTCATTACTTGTCAGCCAAGCAGAAAGTTAGACAAACCTGAATTTAGCTCCTTCACCAACGATGACATAGCATTTGTCACCGAATCGGCAGCCACCAGTAAATCATTTCGTAGACTTCTCATACTCCCGGTCTGTGTTTGGTTGAAAGCTTGGCGCATGTCAGAACCGAATCCAGACATAGACATGGAGTCTCTCTCTCCTGGTGTACTTGGAGAGCTACCACTGCTCATCCCTCGGCCTGGCGGAATGGTTGGCGATTGGCCGCTACGTGATCGTGGACTACTACCAGGAGTTGATCGAGGAGAACTGTGATTCTGAAGGAATTAGAGGTTTATAAACAGTCAATGTTTTGTAAGTCCAAAATGAAACCCCACTTCAGCATTTCCGTTCAGCGGAACCCCTCTTTAGAGACACACTTGCCAGAAGGACACCTCTCCATTAAGGACACTAAACTCAGTCCCCATTGGTCCCCATTTCGTGAAAAAAAAGTTGCCCAAAAAAGTACTTGACACACAAGGTTCAAGACGTAATATAATGTCCTACGCACTGTGAAGTGCCATTTCCTTGCAAGGCGTACTATTACGCCCTACGCAAGCTACGATACTCGGGTGTTTTCGGGGATTCCCCAGATTTCATAATGATGTAATATGACATCCTACCCAGTTAACGGGTTAATGTCCACTGGCAAAATAAAAGCATGACTGAGCGGTCCTCACCTTTAATAGTTTCATAAGTCCCTCCAATTGCACCATCAATTCTCGTCTGCTATCCTGCAGCGATGACATCCTCCCCTCAAGTTCATCTTTCCGCTGCCGCAGCAGACGTAGCTCGGCCAGTAACGTTGGATTCCTCTGGGCCTCCATGCTATGCCGCGACGTCGACTCCTGCTCCTGTCGTAGTCGCTGGATTTCATGCATTATATCTCTAGAATAACCAAATAAAAGTCATGTGATGCTTGATGGAATATGTGCGGGTATCCGATGAATTCAGTCATAATGGTACCAGCATGGAATAATTCCCTGTTGACCTCCGTTTTCCACTGTCATATCAATGTACTCCATCAGTTTGGGCAAAAAAAGGACACTAACTGTCAGTGATAATGAAATAATGTGATTACATGATTAAGATATCAAGATAGAATGACATTAGTGTAGTACATGTATATTAACCCACTCCCATTGGCAATACACCCACCAAATCCTAATGAAGTTTTTTCATCAAACATATGGGGTTAAAAAACATTTCTGCCACTTTAGCCTGAGCATGAGAGCATGGAATTTTTTTTCAAAACTGGCTGCGGATTTCAGCATGGCATTCAAAACCCTCAAACAAGACATTGGCAGGGACGGATCCAGGATTTCGGGAAAGAGGGGACGCCCTGCGCTAGAAACATTGAAATCTGCGGTGAATTTCAATGATTTGCTCCAAATTTCAGAATTTCACGGTCAATTTTACAGATTTTTTGGCCGAAAGGGGGGGCGTGCGGCGGGTGCGCCCCCCCTTGGATCCACACCTGATTGGTGACGACATACCTGTTCTTCTGTTCAAGCTGAGCGATTAGTTCACGTTGGGCTTTACTGGACTCCAAGCTAAAGTTAAGTTCAGTTGGGCTTCTTGCCTGAAAATTACACAGGAAATATGACTTCCAGGCCATGGAGGGGGCATCTACATTCAAACGAGAGAGATTTGGGGCAGTATACACAGGGTGTCCAAAAATATCCCAACCAAAATCTTAGGTCGAATGGCATGACCCTTCCTTACTGTCTGCAGCTGAGCAGTAAATCAAAGAAGTGTCTGCATTCATTCACTCTTCATTAAATCAGAATATGTTGTTCTAGTGAAATCAACAGTGTCACAGTTTCCTGGAGCTTTTTCTCTCGACCTAAGATACCAATGGGGATATTTTTTGGACCATTCTGTGGTCAGGGTGGACAATTTGGTGGCTATATAGAGTACAGAGGTAGAACCCCCNCCCCCCCCCCCCCCCCCATTACAACAATGGGAGACCTTCCTGCCATAAGAGGCCACCACCAGTTAGCGGTCCTAGAACCTCATCAAATTTGACGTCATAGAGGAGAATTGCACGCCACGACGTCATTAATAATGATGTGGAGGCCATGACTTACGTCCGTAATGTCAAATTTTGTGGACATTCTCTATAGGACCGCTAACAGGCGGCCTCTAACGGCAATGAAGTATCCCATTGTCCACCCAGAATAAGAGGAATCACTACTAGGAAGGTATCTACTAGGAAGATGTTTCACTAAATGAATCAACAAACTGCATTGAAATTGAATTGATGGCCTTTTATGCCAAGAATCGTCTTCATTGATGGCAGAAATTGGCATATGTTGGGAATGAAGAAAATAAGATGAAAATCATGATTTTAAGTTTCAAATGAAGAAATGATAACAATGAATGATTAACTGAATCTTCTCTGAAAAGAACTGCTTAACAAAATTGAAACTATAGATTTTATGAACACCTTGACAACCAGCATGCAGTTGGTAATTCATTCAAAGGTTTCACCAGGTATATCACAGAGCATGACATGTAATATACCGGTAATACATGTAGTTTATTCTGCAAGACAATTCAATTCACAATGCATGCAACTGTAACATTTTCAAAACATCCACAAACCTGAAACACGGACAACCTGAAATGCTGACATTTGGCAATATCACATGTTAGATATCACTTTTTGTGGAAGTTACTGAAACAAATGGTGCCATCTGAAAGATATCCTTGTGCCCTTTCAAATGAATGACGTACGGTACCTATGTTGGAATGACGTACCTATGTTGGGGCTTTGGGACTTTGAGTGAAAAGTTTCCCTCCCTACAAGCTCATACATTTACGTGAAAATTTATACTTGGGGTTCACCACATGACAAGGAGGAAACCAGTAAGACAACAATAGTGATTTTTCGCAAACCTGATGAAACACGAAATACGAAATTCTACTTCATTTCCATGATCTAATATTTCAGGAGATGGTTGGTACCATATCTCTGCTGCCAGAGTGTCTTTTAGCAGCCATCATGCAAGACTGAGAGAGTTTTGGTGCACCTTGAATTTTTAAATTTGCACTTCATACCTACGAAGTGGAAATGAAAGATAAATTTCCAAGTGTAATACCCACCGCAACTCTATCGTTCTTGCACCAAATGCTAAAAGACGCAATTGCAGCAGGCGATATTTGTGGCACCAACCATCTCCAGCAATACATTAGCCTGATTAGGTCCTTGAAGTGAAGTCCAATTTTGTCTTTCGTACTTCGTTTTTCATCAGGTTTGCAAAAACTCACTAATATCAGTTGTATGAAATCATGACTGTGGTGTTATATAATTCACACATTTAAGGAAAAACTTTTACTACATGTAGATGTTCTCTACATATCAAAATAGGAGGATCAACCAGTAGAGAAGGCTTTCAAATGGCACCTGCAGTCATGGCTGTAAATGTCAGATATCACAGGCGAAATCGACTAGCGAGTTAGTAGATTGTCTATCAATAAGAAACACAAACTACATGGGAAATAGACACATGCTTGAATTCAAACCAGAGTTGCAAATATAAACCCTGACTTCATCAATGAGGGAAATCTTTAGAGATATAGTGAAAGTAAAGTCGTCTCCGAATTTTGCAAATTTTCAACCCCAAAATTCGACCTGAAAATGTGCGAAATTCCGAGACAACTGTACTTTTACTATCATTTTGTGTGTCGTTTGTTGTGCTCTATGTTGGATATCAGGGAAATCTTTAGGAAATAGAGTTTTCAACAGGACAGTTTTTTTTCAAATCTTATTCTTTATCTGTTTCTCACATGCATTGACTAAAAGCAAGATCACCAGGAGAGCCACAAACAATGTTACAAAGGAGACACGAAAATGATTAGGACCGTGAAAATAAAGGTGTTCACTTATTGAACCTGAGTTCTATGCTTACCAAAAGAATTGGGGGATGCAGAGTACTGCTATGATACTTATCAAAGCAACTGGGGGATGCAGAAGCACTGCTACATTGTATGATACTTATGGGCATGTTCCATGATACAATTGGGGGATGCAGAAGCACTGCTACATTGTATGATACTTATGGGCATGTTCCATGATACAATTGGGGGATGCAGAAGCATTGCTATGGTACTTACGGGCATGTTCCATGATACAATAATGGGGGATGCAGAAGCACTACTACATTGTATGATACTTATGGGCATGTTCAATGATACAATTAATTGGGGGATACAGAAACACTGATGCAACAGATAATTATGAACATTCCATTTGCCAATTCAAATTATTGTTTGTAAATAAAAATTTCTCTGGAAACTTTCGTTTGGTATTCACGTAGGTTGTGGTCAGGTGAAAGATGTCCATGCAAACAAACAGAAAGCCAAGAAATTGCATAGATTTTCAGCCAATCAAGTCATCAAATACACATTTGATAGCTATTCCTATATGTAAACAAGAAGTCTTTGAGTCTTTGAGTCTTTTCTAGAGTTTCAGATTGTAAAGTTCCACTTGAAAAAGACCCCGGTTGGGGTCGAAAATTCGTGAATTCTGGAGATTGACTTCTTGCTTATTATCATTTTGTGTGTCAATTTTGTGCTTTTCTGTATCTTGGTATTCCTATATGTACATGCAGTGGTTAGTTTATGTGTAATGTACAAGTGCGGTATGTTGAAAGGGCCATGTAGTTGACCTAACCTAGCTCCATGCCAATTGCTTGGAGTAGAAGTTGTTGTTTTCTTCAACCAGGCCACTGTTCTCCTCACCAAGTTCGGCCACATATCACCACAATGGCAGCTAAGCAAAACCAACATGCGATCTTGCCATCTAGAGTAACTAATACATCAACCTCGAAGTCTTGCCATCCAGAGAACTGATACATCAACATGCTATCTACTCTAAGTCATTCTAGACTGTATTGCGGCGTCGACTGCTTCATAGAGGATCTTCATTTTCTACCAGTTATGCCATCCAGATTAACTAATACACCAACAATCTAAGGTATTTCTAGATTGTATTGAAGCATGACTGTCCTGGTACTTCATTTGTACCATTCACTGCCATCCAGATTCACTAATACACCAACAATCTAAGGTATTTCTAGATTGTATTGAAGCATGACTGTCCTGGTACTTCATTTGTACCATTCAATGCCATCCAGATTCACTAATACACCAACAATCTAAGACATTTCTAGATTGTATTGAAGCATGACTGTCCTGGTACCTTCATTTGTACCATTCAATGCCATCCAGATTCACTATATATACACCAACAATCTAAGACATTTCTAGATTAATATTGAAGTATGACTGTCCTGGTACTTCATTTGTACCATTCAATGCCATCCAGATTAACTACCGATAATACACCAACAAGATGCTGAAGTTCTAAGATATCTCTAGATCGAATTGAAGCATGACAGTCTACCAGGAAAAAAATTTGAACAAAAAATATATGTACACAAGTATATAGAAATCATTCGATTAAATCAAAAATTGTTTCTCACATCAATTTGTACTCGTTTGTTTCTTGAATCTGATGTACTCGGTGTGCTCGCGACAGTTACTGTAGTAGGACACTGCAATATAGCAAATCATAAACTCAAATATGGCTGAATAAAATGACAACGTTTTGTAACTTAAAGTATGTATTAGTGGGTGAAGAGAACACATTGAGACAACCACATGCACAGAAAGTGCAATAAACCTTTGGAACACTGATGAATTTGATTTTTTTTTACAAACTCTGCACCAAATTCTGGTGGAGGTTTTCGATTTCTCCAACTTTACCATACATGTACGTAAAGTATGGTCACTTCATTTTTCTCTTTCAACATTATGGTTAGTATGAATGCGAGAAAATGCTTTTACTTATATCCTTTGTGCTGTGTACAAATGCCCTGGAGGACGCTGTACAAAACTGAAGTAACAGTATTTACTAGTCAAACACCCAATTTCAAGAAGCATTAAATCCCAAGTATGGTATGAACTTGAGGCAATTACCAAGTATGAAGTGATACATACACACAGATCAGTGTTCCAATGGTAAAAGGAAATGTGCCACAAACTCTGGTTTCTTTACCGGTAACATGATCATCGATTTAATCATGGTAATAAGAACGATACCAAAAGATTTGACTTTCCTGTAAGAATTTTGGTGAAAAAGTTACTGTTACCAAGATCCTCAGGGTCCTTTTTCTGAACTGAAGAGACACTCGTCGGGCGACAGAAATCAACTTATCTATTTTTGACAGTATCAAATTGAAATGGTTTAACAAGGCATCATCCACTTGACAGGCTTGGAATGTCGAAGTGGAAATATTCAGTGACATAAAGAGTGGCTTTCTCCACAAACAGAACGAATACAACCACGGGCTTCTGGCACAAATCCTCAAGTGGCAAGTGGACATCAATGTGGTGAATGTTCTTTGATGAAAATCTGAATCCAAAATTTTTTCAGTGTTGAAATATCAGAAGCACTGATTGAAAATATGAATAAAATCTTTTGCAGATAAAAGGCCCACACCCAGGGGTGTGGTGGGTCCACAATTTTTGGGATTCAGGTTTCGTCACCAAAGAATAAAAGGTTCTTGAAGGTAATTAACACTTAGTTAGCGTGAAGCTGACTGAAGGCATGAACTATGGTCAGACACCTAATAAAATCTGCAGGGTACACAATAGCCAGGTGTATAGGAAGACCCCAAAGTTGGTCCATATTTGCACCGTACGATCTCAAACTAAGAATTCTATCAAATTGTACATGAGAGCAGTTCACGCACAAAAAGCTTACGATGTAGGCCTACTCTCATTAAGAAAAATCTCTGAAATCATGAGGGAACACACAGACGAAGGATTCTCCGCAAAGACAAAAGGTTTACACTTGTTCTGTAAGCTTGTGCCTCAAGCAAGGTGTAGCACAAACACAAAATGGCCGAATTTATCCTCCAATTTGAACCATCACCCAGAGGTTGAAAGCATCTCAACTGAAACTATTGGCCAGAGGTTACCGGAAACCATATCCCAAAACCTAATGCCTGCAGCAATGAAACCCATCTGACATAAGTAGTACCAACAGCAGACAACATATTTCCAAATGGATTTTATTGGGAAAATATTTTGAAAGAGACCATTAATTTTAGCTTTCTTGAAGATAGTTCTTCCCAACAATCAAGTATAATTCCTCAAAATTTCTGCCAACATCTTACAAAATGTTCTGCTAGGCCCACAGTATCGCTGACCGTTATTCCAACAGTTTGGCAAGTGAACCATATAGTTCGGCAAACAGTGGAAATATCTCCTAAGAAAGCTACAGACAATCTTTCTTCAAACATATTCCCATACTGTAAACCGTGAAATTTTCGCGGCGCTAATTGTTCGCGATTTTCGTACTTCACAAATTCGCGAAGAAGTAAATTTCGCGATATAGCCCTTGACCTTAAAGAATTCTTATTAGAACCAGTGATTTTCGCGCGATTTAAGTTCGCGTTTTGACCCCTCATCGCGAAAATCGCGAAAATAAAACGCTCGCGAAAATTTCACGGTTTACAGTAAATCCCATTTGGAGATAGAGGCTACCATAAGTTGATGAAAATCGCTTTCATAATGGTGCAGTTATTGCCTAAATTCAGAATGGAACAGTGCTAATTGGCCACCTTCTTTCAAATGGCAATCCATTCGCCACTTTCTTTTTAATGGCAACTACTTATGCAAATGTCTTCTGTGTTACCAGTAGAACAGCTCCGCCAAAAACTTCTGAAAACTCATTCCCAAGTAATTTATTTGGAACATTTCTAATGGATGCCCTGTATGATGTTTTGGGGGAGAGGTGAAGTTCACAGGGTCATTTGTTCAGGCTGCATCAGTTGAGTTTACATGGCACTGCAAGCCATTATGAAATGAAATTCATGTCAAAAATCTTTTCACCCTCAAAGTCAGATAAAGATTTTAATGGAAGATAACGGGAAAAATCATCACTTACGGCATTTGTTGAATCTGCCGCTAATCTTGCAGCGTATCGTGCAATCAGTCGATGTTCATCCTCCACTTTGTTGCAGTCAAGGCTCGGCATTTTACTTGGACTGAAAAATTCATCATATATTGCTGAGGCCTCTGATATGTGACCCAGGTTTTTTCTACAGTTCCATTGCTAATAACAGTTGTAAGGTAAACTGGGGTAATAATAGCCCCTGGCCTGGATAAAGCTCAGGACACTGACTTTATCATTGGACCCAAGAACTGGGCTTTGTACAGGAGAATGGGACCCAATCTACAGCTAACTTGTGGGATTTACACCCCACAAATATTACCAACAGATAGAAACATGGTGCCTTAATTGCTAGGGGCTACTATTACCCCGGGGCTACTATTACCCCAGTTTACCTTACATGTGTACATGTATTTCACTCAAATTATTTCACTCAAATACTCAGAAATTTGTCCATAAATGCAACTAGACATACAGTGATTGCGAGCAATCACTAATTATACCCCCGCTCTGGTGCCGTAACGGTCCTCGTGGCTAAGGTGAAAACTTGTTATTGAGGGCAGGTGATAAAGAAATGGGCAGGAGATTTTTTGGGAAAAGGTCATTTAAGGGCGAATGAGCACAGGGAGTGGTTTTTAGTAACACAAAGGTTCCTAGCAAAAATATAGGGCTCCAATTTCACCAATGGGTAAAAT